>JXCR01134926.1:4072-26373 GCA_002079205.1 Phalaenopsis hybrid cultivar
TTTTCCTCATCCTACCTTGAAAACCTGAACCTTGAATTCTTGAAGACTAGAACCATTGATCATTATCGAGAGTTTTCTCAAGTGACTCCCGTCATTTGGGATGTAATTAACTATAAGGGCTTGCCTCTATAAGGAACTTAGAACCCAGGTAAAATAAACTCTATTTAATCTTTGAATTAAATAAGGGAACTTGTCGGTCATACATAAAAGGTTCGCAGACCAAACGGATGTCACAAATTTTAGTTTGCAGGATTGGGTCTATCCGTGAGGTCTCCACTTATCTTCGAGAAGGTGTAGTATTCGCAGTATCAGGTACGATTATGCAAACTATCAGACTAATGAGATCCATTTGATCACATTTTTCAAAAATTAAAACATACTACTTTTAAAACTCAAACTATATATCTTTTATTTTTAAATTAAATCTCAAAAATTATTTTCATATACCATATTTTTCAAATCAATCGAAGAAAAAGTTGACCGACACAGAAGTACAAGTTAAGTTCAAACCGATCTAAACCTGAAAATGCAAGTAAAAGTCAGGTAAAACTTGCTCATAATCTATTGATTATTAGCCATTAGCCATATCTTTTTACCAACATTCTCATTCATTGACATAACGAAATGAATATGCTAAACCACTTACATTTCTTCATCTTCATTGAGCTATAAATCCTAAACTTNGTACAAGTTAAGTTCAAACCGATCTAAACCTGAAAGTGCAAGTAAAAGTCAAGTAAAACTTGCTCATAATCTATTGATTATTAGCCATTAGCCATATCTTTTTACCAACATTCTCATTCTTTGACATAACGAAATGAATATGCTAAACCACTTACATTTCTTCATCTTCATTGAGCTATAAATCCTAAACTTGAATTAATGGCAACGAAAACTTTGAATACTAGAAGTTGAGAGAAAAAACAAGTTGCAAGATCAGTAGAGGAATATGTCCACTTGGATCCAACAAGTTGGATAGCAAAGAAAACATTGTATAATACTAGCTACAAATCCTACAAATCCTATCAAAGGCCCATGGCCACACTTTCCCCCTTCCCCCCTAAATCCACAGAAGGTAATTTATTGCATTGCCTCAAATCTTTCAAAANGATGTTGATTTTATGTTTATTAAATTCCAAAATAATTTTCATGATTCATTAAATTCTACTTTGATATGTTGCCATTTTACAAGGTGAACCATATATAATTTAAACGCATGAGAATTGAGTAGTATGTGGGTAAATCTTTCATACTCTATTTATATAAATAAGATTACAAGGTTAGTTTAAATAGAGTATGCTAACTTTGGTGGCAGAAGAATTGCTTCATAAATTCTAATGGATATNAACTCTATTTACATAAATAATACTACAAGGTTAGTTTAAATAGAGTATGCTAACTTTGGTGGCAGAAGAATTGCTTCATAAATTCTAATGGATATGGATGTAGCTCTGGTGGCGCATCATACATTTTTCTCATTATATTATCTTATATTAATATCATATTAATACGATATTAGTTACAAAACTTCAAGCTTTTACTTCTTGTAAGTAACCAAAGTCAAGTTTGACTTATGTTGACAGATAAATATATTCATGCTCGTTTGTAAAATTCAAAAATCATTATCGAGGAACTGTACAAAATGATCATATTATTTAGGAAGATATACAGACATACCACTTTTTTCTATAACGCATGTCATCCTCCAANTGATATGGATGTAGCTCTGGTGGCGTATCATACATTTTTCTCATTATATTATCTTATATTAATATCATATTAATAAGATATTAGTTACAAAACTTCAACCTTTTACTTCTTGTAACCAAAGTCAAGTTTGACTTATGTTGACTGATAAATATATTCATGCTCGTTTGCAAAATTCAAAAATCATTATCGAGGAACTGGACAAAATGATCATATTATTTAGGAAGATATACAGACATACCACTTTTTTCTATAACGCATGTCATCCTCCAANCTTATTAAAGAAATTGTGATTCATGAATATTTGAGAAAGAAAATTAGATGCAAAAAAAAATTACAATTACAAGAGGATTCCCCGAATGATTTATTAAATTCTGAATCTGCATAAGAGTCTCAACTGGAACATGAATAAAGAATTGGGCAAAAGATAATATCTGAATTTGAAATTGAATTTAAATAAATTAATTTCTTCACTGAAATCCTACTAAAAATCTGAATATATCCCAAATTTTAAAAAACAACAATTTGCTCATACTGAAATTGATAAAACATTTTAACAATCCAACCAAAATTATGTGTGCATCTGTGACGTTGATAATATTTCTCCTGTTTTTATTTTCGTTCTTGATTTACAAATCATTAAAATAATCATATTGAGAAATTCAAATTAGGTGTAAATATCAAAGTACTTTCCGATGATAGTTACCATAAAAAAAAACAAAATACATAATTTAGGGGATTATCCACCTATTAAATAGTTAATCAAAAGTGAATTATTTATCATATAAATATTAACACCATAGGAAAATTTTTATCAGAGAATAATCGGTCTATTAAACAAACACATCAAGCTAGTTTATTGTTAGTTATGAAATTTAATAAAACCCAAAAAATAATTTTTTTCCCCATATTTCCCTTCTCTAAAAATTAGTAATGGTGTGTTAATTATGAAACATACAAGCAGTTTAGAATTTTATCATATCGAATTATTGATCAATCATATGCATGAATTGCATGGAAATATTCATAGAAAACTTGATGAAAAGTATGATAGGTACGATTCTATTACTAATGTGAAATGGATATAAATAGAATTCAAATCATTGGAGAAGATGCTAATTCATCTAAATCACAAAAGTGACTTGTCGTATCAAACTAGTTTACAATATAGCTACCTTAATTTTATATCATAAATCATCAACCGTTATCTGGAATTCTTCTTGCATTTTATTCTTTGAATTTCACATTTAACACGTCATCTAAAGATTGCTCCAATTATCATACTAACCAGTTCTTAAAGCTATTTTAGGAGATAAAACCATGCCAATTATTGATGGTGGTTATCAAGATACCTTAAAAATTAGAAATATGTATCTATGGGTGATGATTATGAGTTCTCAACAACAAATACCACATAAATAATTTGCCAAAGCCGTTTTTTTTTTTTTTAATTGAGAGATTAATGCATGTCATTCTCCACGAACAGGTCAATGTCAGAACCCTTGAATCTCCATTTCCCATGGCATCCTTGTAATTGACTTCTGGAATCATACTAGCTTTTGCTATGATAATGTTGCATGCAGCTTTCAACAAAAAATTCCAGTTATCCTAAATTTGCATGATGTGAAAATTCCAGTTGATTTGTAATAATCAGCTTTCTTGCAGATAAATGCAGGACTTCCAGTCATTTGAGTGAAATTGTGATCTAACCTTCAACGACTAAATTCATGCTATCAAAATTTTCTCATGGTTGACTAATGTGAATTCGAGAGGTAATTTATTTGATATATAAATAGAAATCCCATGAGATTTTTATTATAAATAAGGGTGCCCCTTAAGCTTGCAAAAAAGTCAATCAATTATTTTGAGTAAAGCTCTAATTCAATGTATTATTATTTCTGCTTTCAAGAGTTAAATCCTGACCAAGTTGGAATTGAAGTCAAAAGAGGTTATCTACTTGTTGCATGTGTGATGTTTAATTTTTATAATTTCTGAAATTTTGATTATTTCTTCCCTTCATTTATTAATCACTCTAATTTTTGTTATTGGATTGATTGTGTCATTGAATTTATTAAAGTTTGATACAATTTGAGTTTCAATTAAGGCATTGATTTCATATCATTGCTTTCTTTCAAAATTTCTAAGCAGTGTTTCTAATAGAAGGCTATTCAATTGACATCCAAATTGATTCACTTCATACTTCAATATTCAACAAAACAAAAAAATAGTAGTTAAAGTTAAGAGTATGTGATAGCTACAAAACTTTAATTTTGTTGCTAAGTTCTTTGCATCTCGCAATAGATCTGCATTAAAGATCCTAACCCTAAGACATCCTACTACATCAAAGGACTTGCAGTTTGAAAAACAATAACCACAAGTTCTAATGCAATTTTCTGAAAGCGTTCCCTCAAGCAACTAATAGAAGTTTATTCTCCTTCTTATCAAACTATTTATTATAGTAGCAAGCAGTCGTGTCAGCAACAGGTAAGTCCTTAAAACCACAACTTTCATACCTCAGCTACCTAATCAAGCAATTTACCAAATTATCTATACCAAGGGAATAAATATTAGTTAAAATGATTTACCACTCGAGGTATCACAAATGAATTAATTACATATAAAAGCCAAAAAAAATCTGATGCCACTGATGCCTAGCCAAATTGAATACATGACATATTAAAAGACTCCTAGATTAATGCAAAAAAATTATGTTTCAAGTCAAACTGTACCTTAAGCCAGAGACTGGATGCCCTTGTCTTAGTTGGCCTAACTCTCTTGCTGCAACAGAGATTGATCTCCCATCCTCGGTGCTTCCATTTCTTAAGAATCTTCCTCTGAGTAATGACTGAAGATCATTCTCATTAGATTGGCAAGCGAGTGTACTTAAAAGTACAGCTAATACCCTTTTCAGATCCGTTCATGAGAATGAACGTTGCTGTTCATCTCAAAAAATATTTTTTAAAGAATTTAGACATTTAAAAGATGTGAATTAAAAGAAATGGAACCTTCTAGGAATTGTTAGTTTCATGATCTTCAAATTTCACAAAAAAAAACAAATATTATGCACGACAAAAGCAACCTGGTATCAGTACAAAACAAAGAATCAAAAATAGAAAGATCATGACACCTTAATAAGTTTTAATTTCAACAAACCAAGTTCCGTTACAAACAGCCCAAAAGATATGGCTATTGCATCCATGCGCATAAATGCATTCATTTCAACATTCCATATTACATACCATTTAATTTCATGTTTTTACATATCAAATGCCTAAACTTCACTTTTACATATACATATGCCACCTTAGCTATGAAAGAAAAGGTGTATTTCACGTTCTAAAAGTTAAGATAAAGGTATTTTAAAAGATTTGAGTGGTATAATTATATAAATGTAAAAAAAGTAAAGTTAGGGTGTTAGACATGTAAATACATAGGAAATGAGTGCTCTTTGTATAAATGTCCCCATAAAATATAGTGTTCTAACTAGTTATTCTTTAGACCATAACTGTGATGACCGGACTGTGCAGGTGTCAAGTCTTAGCACAGAAACATCAACTAAAAAAGGTATAACAATAGCGAAGCTATGTGAAAAAAACAGCATTGATTGGTCAAACTAGTTAACTGAAGGAATTGAATTTTGATCAGCAAAGATAAAATTAGAAACGAAATAAGAAATCTGGGAACAATGGACAATAAGAAACATGAAAAAAATCTGTTGCCAAGTGAAATATACAGATTAAAACATCATCATAACCGCTAAAAAATCATCGCACTCATTACACATCAATAACACCGGATTTATAAAGAATTTGAGATTTCTTCTTCATTATTCCTCAAAAGTCAAAAAAAATATCCTAAAGCAAACCATACCAAATGATTTTATAGTATATATGCACATTTAATGTAAGAGATTTGACAATGGTTGCTCACATGGAAACAAGAGGATTGAAAAAGATCTCTTAATTTCTTTAGTGCCAAATACCCACTAAGAATCTCAAACATGTTCCTAATAATAGTATTCTAAATCTTAATTAATAACATAATGAATGTATTTTGTTGAAAAATGCTCCAATAAGCTTTCCAAATCACCCAATGTAAGATTGAATTGTTGTCCATAAAAGCCTATACAGAGGAATGAACTTTTTTGCTGTGATGATAAAAATAGGATTCATTGTCATCTTTGCGGCCTTAGACTTCTCCAAGATAATATGCTTATTTCTCTTGAAAACTTGAGGAACATGAGTGTTAAAAAATTGTAAATTAAAATTATTTGTGTACAAAGAAATCATATGACCATTCAGAAGGTAACACGTGGCCTTCTCAAACAAGTTAAATGCAGCAAAATACAACTAATAAGATGGAAATGTGCTTATATGGAAATGAAACATGCATAAAAGAATGGTTATGCAAGTAGAACAATTAATAACTAATTAACTGTAGATGAAATTTTGTCTAAGATCATGAAGGTTTAAGTCCTTGCAGAGAAAGTCAGTATGATGTAATTGTAGGGAAGAGGGGATAAATTATGATCAAAATAGAAAAAATGAAGTGACAGCTGAGAATGGTACAAACATCTAAAAAGATTTGCTCAAAATGACCCGAGCAAAATTATTAATGAGAGAGAAAATACGTTGATTTTGCATTGCAATGGATGCCTTAAATGGGCAATGCATCCATCTCAAATCAATATCAGTGATAATTTCTCCTTTCTAAAATTCACTCTAAACTTGGCATTCTTTTTCCCCAACAAAATCCTACTTTTGCATACCAACAACTATAATTATTGATCTATCCCTCAATTAACATATCTCATGGTATTTATGAGAGATTAATTTTTGAATGGTTCAATGCCCATGGTGCGGCAAGCTAGAATAAGGCCAAGCTCAAGGGTAAACAATAAAGACCAAGATACTGAAGAAGTATTAGTAGAGGAAGTAGGAGAATTATAGATTGTAAGAGAAAGTCTATGAACCTTCCCTATTAATAGTTGATGCTCAGTTTATCAAAAGAGCCACACCAACCTTTTAGTTTCAAGGTAACATTTACAGGCGTATAAATGTGAAAGAAACATGAAAATGTATTAGGCCTGAATACAAAGGCCTTTTGGATGCTTGTGACCAATTTAAAATATAGGGCAATAATTGAAATCATTGCAAACTACAATTCAGGTATGTGCCGAACAAAATAACCTAAAATTGTTTATATTCTAATAGCAAACAATAACGGTAAAATTTGATATTTAACAATTCATCTGCCAACAGCTCCACTAATACATTCCAGTTCAAAATAATAAAGGAAATACTGAAATCGGAAGCCATAAAAACTGACTCACTGACCTGAATCCTACTTCGGTGAGCAAAACCTGAAACAGCTCTCGCCTCCGATAATCCTTGAAGCTCCCGCTGCCTCTCCCTGGCCATCCTCGTGATTACGTCAAGGCGAGCCTGCCTTCCCCGTATCCTTAGGAAGGCCCTCCTCACATGCTCCGCCTGCCCATTATGATGATCTATCGCCAAACCATCACGATTATGATTCGGATCAGGCCCCTCCCTCCTGCTTCCCCGAGCATCTCTTTGTTGGCTGGACATCTGGACCCACTCCCTCACCAACCTCACCCTTTCCCTTTCATTCTNAAAACCATCACGATTATGATTCGGATCAGGCCCCTCCCTCCTGCTTGCCCGAGCATCTCTTTGTTGGCTGGACATCTGGACCCACTCCCTCACCAACCTCACCCTTTCCCTTTCATTCTCACCTAGCCATTCTGATCTCGGGCTCTCATTCCTTGGGGATATGTCCGGAGCCGATGACTCCCTCATCCTTTCCTCAGCCATCCAACCCCGAACTATCTGCCTCACCCTCTCCCTCTCACCATCTCCGAGATCCGGAGACTGCTCCCTGCTAGAGCTTCTATCAGCATCATCATCGATATTATCATCTCCGTTACTCGGTCCCAGTGATCCCCGATCCCACTGTCTATAGCCGTTATCATTGCTCTCTGTGGCCCCTCTTCTTTCCGACCTAATCCTATCTCCAACGGCACCACTCCTCCTCTCCCTCGCACCAGACATATCCTCCAGCTCCCGCCACATCTGCAGAATCGCCGAAGCCCTCGCAGCAACCGGCCGCTCCACAGACNAGTGGCCCCTCTTCTTTCCGACCTAATCCTATCTCCAACAGCACCACTCCTCCTCTCCCTCGCACCAGACATATCCTCCAGCTCCCGCCACATCTGCAGTATCGCCGAAGCCCTCGCAGCAACCGGCTGCTCCACAATCGACGGCGATCGCCGGGACTCCCTAAGAAAAGACGAATCCAAGGTAGAAACCGTGTGTAATCCGGCAAGCGCCATAAGCTCCGACTCTCGGTTCCGTCGCTCGATATTAGTAATCATTTCCTCTGCGTGACGTGCAACCCATCTGCTCAAGATCCGTGAGTGCCGTCGCGCAGCAGCAGACGATTCAGCGATGTCATCACCCTCTAGGGCGGAACGCCGCCGCCGTCGAGCGACCAAGTCAGGCGCATCATCTTCAACCAGATCATCATCTTCCAAATCGGCACCTCCGCGTGTCGAACTGCAGCTGCTAACGCATCCATCCAAGCTACCGCGGACAACGAAATCGAAGTCGGCACCCTCTCTCTTGTGCCTTAAATCGGGCATTTCTTCCGTTTCTTCACAGGATCGGTAAGATCTTTCGAACCCCTAACCCTACATCATCCCCAATTTCTCTCTCGCTGCCGGCAAACCAACAATCAGAGAATCGAGTGACGCAGATCCAACAGAACTGTAAAGCAGAAGAACAACCATATTTTCTTCAGATTTGGTGCGCTTCTTTTTGTATTTTGTGGAGAGAGCGAGGCGTAGGGATGCAGGAATTAGCGCCGAATGGTGGCTTAATGGCGGATAGAAGAGTGGTGAGAGGAGTTGGTAATTTCACGCCGATTTGCTGGTATCTTGAGTCCGGCCAATTACACATTATCGCCGAGATGTGGGTGCGGGGGTATGGGTTGGAAGAATTGGGAGTGAGAATATTGGGAATATGGGGAATTGGAATTGACCCGTGCTTCCGTCCACGTCAAATTCATCGGATTCTGCCACGTGGAATTGTCTCTTTGGGCATCCGATATGCGTTACGGATTGGAATGAAATCCAACGGCGGTTTATCACGAGGTTATCGGGGAGTTAACGTGGACGGTCGTGATTGATGAAAGCTACACGTGGATACCGTCGAAATCAATAGGGCCGGCTATTTCACGGGAAAATGCTTATATGGTTAACGAAGGAACTCTGCCGCTCTATTTATAAAGGTAAAATTTTAGTGCATATATATATACATATTTATAAAAAGAAGCATGGTGAGATGTTATTATGTGAACCTTAATTATCCCTAATCTGTCGAAAAATTTGAGAACCACCTCCTCCTCTTTTGAGATATACCAATTGTTATGGTATATATAGAAATAAAATAGAAGGAACTCTGACGCTCTAATTATAAAGGTAAAATTTTAGGGTCATATATATCTACATATTTATTAAAAAAAAGAATGGTGAGATGTTATTATAAGAGTTTTCAGTTATCACTAATGTGTCGAACAATTTGAGAACCACCTCCTACTGTGAGATGTATCAGTTGTTGTGGTATATATAAAAATAAAATAGAAGAACAATATTTGACGAAGTGAAAAATAGAACGAGAAAAATTCACACCAGAAAACAGCAACACAGTAGAACACACAGATTTACGTGGTTCTACAAATCACTTACGTCCACGGAGTTGCAAAGGATTTTATTACTTTAGGAATTTACATCAATCAATCGTCTCGACTTACAAGAGGAAGCTCTCACTTCGTTGCTCTCTCTTCTTCTCTCTCTATTCTTTTCTCTCTACACCGAGATACACTGAAGAAACTCTACACCGAGATACATCAAAGAATACAAACTTACAAGAGAAATAAACTCAATTTTCTTCTGCCACAAGCCATAAAGAAAAAGTCAGGGAGAACAATATTCTTCTTCTTCTTTCTTATTTCTTCTGCGGCAATGCACTACTGCTTGCACTTCTCTTCCTCTATCCCGAGAAAGCCCGAACAATGACAAAAAAAGTGTTGTGCTATAAACTGAAGGAGAGCCTTGCGATACCTTTTATCACGAACAGTGGGGAAGGAAGGGAGACGTCGCAACTATTCGCGACAAAGGAGTGGTTCGCGAACAGCAAGGTCGTGACCTTTTCACGAACGGGAGCGGGAGCGGGAGTCTTCGCGTGTGCGTGGGAGCAATTTCGCGATGTTCGCGATTGGGAGGCGGGAAGGCTAAAGCGAGCAATCAGGCTCCAGCTAACTCCGATACACAAGCTACAACATCTCCTTCCTCAAACTAATATCATCCACTAGCGGCGTCGACTTTATCTTCGAACATGAATCCTTCACCTCTGCAACTCAAAGTATCTGTCTTCACTTCAGAAGACCAATTGAAGTTGTGCACAACTTTGGTTTCTCAAAAGTAACACCCTCAGTCAACACATCAGCGGGGTCCAAATAGCCTTGCACCTCCAAACTATTTCTTGGATTACTCTTGTTTCTGCTTACAACTTCCACTGCATGGGCAATATTCTGCCTGTGCTGAAAGTTTTTTTCAACAAGTTTAGCATTGTACCCCTTACTGTCATCACGCTCAGTCTTCACCCGGTACATCCACTTATTGTGTAATGTTTTCTTCCCTGGTGGAAGTTCTGCAAGCTCTCACTTGCTTGAACTTTTATCTTGCAAGATCTCTTCATAGCTCTGTAGCTCTCCACCATCTGTATGTGAAACAATATGAACGGATGTCCTAAACCCACTCTCTTCTTCACTTCCATCATCATTAAAACTATGAACTGTCAACAATAGTGCATCATGTACTTCTTCAGATGCCACATTTGCATTGTCATTCTCCATATTCTTGGGATTCTCGCAGTTCCTCTTTATGTGGCTAGCCTTGCCACAATTCCAGCAAGTTATCTGCTGACCATACTTTGATTTTGATCTCCCTTTATTTAAGTTCATGTAATGTCATCTACCTCTAAAATCAACATTCAATGTCGAACTCGAACCTTAGATCTCACCAGAATCTTTCATGTGCACCTCCTCAGCCAAAATCAAATCACGAATAACATCACATTTCAATTTAAATTTACATGCACAACGGTTAACTGTCATCCTCATGGCTTCCCAACTATTTGACAATGATGCCAACAATATCAGCGCACGTATCTCATCATCAAAATTAATTTCAACAAACGACAGTGTATTTGTGATAGTATTGAAATCATTTAGGTGTTGAGCAACAGAAATATTTTTCGTCATCTTCAAATTGAACAACTTCTTCATCAAGTACAACTTGTTATTTGCCGATGGCTTTTTATACATACGTAATAAGGTTGTCATGAGATCTGCAGTCTTCTTCTCCTTGACAGCGTTATGTGCAACGAATCTCAATAGGGTCAATAGAATAACCCCGACAACTTGTCGATCTAACAACTTCTATTCAGTCTCATCCATCCTTTCAGATATTTTCCTCAATAACGGAAGATGAAGTTTCTTCCCATAGAGGTAGTCATCTATCTGCATCATCCAATAACCAAAATCAGTGCCATCAAATTTCTCAATCCCTGAAACTTTCACGTCATCGGCAGCCAACATTTTTCCTCAGATCCGAACAAAGCTCTGATACGAGTTGTTGTGAGATGTACTAGTTGTTGTGGTATATATAGAAATAAAATAGAAGAATGATCTTTGACGACGCGAAAATAAGAACGAGAAAAATTCACACCAGCAAACAGTAAGACAACAGAACACACAGATTTACGTAGTACGTCCATGGAGTTGCAGAGGATTTTACTACTTGAGGAATTTACATAAGTCGATCATCTCGACTTACAAGAGATCTCTCACTTCGTTGCTCTCCCTTCTTCTCTCTTTGTTCTTCTCTCCTGCACCGAGATACACCGAAGAAGACAAACTTACAAGAGAAATATACCCAAATTTTCTTCTATCACAAACCATCAAGAAGAAGTCAAGGGAGAACAATCTTCTTCTTCTTTCTTCTTTCTTCTTTCTTCTGCCGTAAGGAACTACTGCTTGCAATTCTCTTCCTCTATCCCGAGGAAGCCCGAAGAAGAACACAAAAAATGGTCGTGCTATAAATTGAAGGAGAGCTATGTGATACCTTTTATCACGAACAGGAGGGGAGGAAGCAAAACGTCGTGACTATTCACGACATTGGAGCGGTTCGCGAACAACAGGGTCATTACCTTTCGTGAACGGGAGTGGGAGCTTGCGCGACAAAGTGGAAGCAGGAGTCTTCTCGTGTGCGCGGGAGAGGTTTCGCGATGTTCGCGATCTGGAAGCGGGAAGGCAAGAGCGGGAAATCGGGTTCCAGCTAACACCTCCTTAAGACCAAGTATGTATGAGGGTATTCGAACCACTGACCTAAGGGGTCTTATACCGTGGATGTCAGCCTCTAATATATATATATATATATATATATAGACGAAATTTGTATTCTTTGTATTGAGCCAACCTCTAATATATGGTTTATGAATGTTAAATTTGCAACACTCTATAGAGTTTGATGTTACTATCTTTTCTCAAAAACTTTGTAGCCTCCATGTGCTTTCATTGGCATCTCATGAGTTTTGTGGATTAAGCAATTAAGTTATATTAAACTTGTTCTTTCACTGTTTTGAATGGAAGTGTTGTAAATCTTGCCCTCACCGAACACCTGAACAATAGAAAGTTTCTGGAGAGTCATGTCATTAATTGTGTCGATTCGTATTAATTTTTTCTCCGCAGAATGTCGGCCTAGAAGTCCAAGTATGCACATATTTGTGATTATCATTCCCTAGTGATATCATCATTGTGGATTTTAATATTTATTGAATTCAAACAATAGCAAAATGATTTTGTTTGACTTCTCAATGACTGCCTTTCATGGACCAGGCATATAATAGGCATCAAAAATTGCTTAATAAATAAACAGATACTTGACCGTTTAAGGTCATATAATTGTCATGTCCAATTTGTAATTGGCTTATAAATTCTTTTGGGAGCATAGTTTTTGCCTTGGTTGTTAAACAGCTACAAGAATTCTTATTAACTTATATATTTCTTTATCACATGTTCATCATTGGCTAACAAATGTAGAATATTGGGTTAATTGTGTGCAATATTTTTATTAGTGCTATCAATATGAATATCATATCTATATTTTTTTTTCTCTAAAGCTTATGCACTTCCGCTTTGATATTCAATAGGATCGTATTGCTAAATATGAGTTCAAGTTAGTTCTCGAGTTTGAAGGGCATTATAATTCATCAAATTTATTGTGATCGAAACTTAAGGTCTGTTAGGGGCAGCTTAAAACTCTGTTTGGCATTTTGAAAATGTCAGTTCGACTTTTGATTCGTCTGTTCGCTCGACGTATTTGGAAACTTTGTTTTACGTTTTTATATTAGATGCGGGCCGCAGGATCGACCCCGCGGCCCAAGTCTTCACATCTGCGTTCAAGGTCAATTCCTCTTGTGCCCCTCTTTCGCTCGACTGCATTTGAGGATCGACGTTGGCTAGGGCACCACATCTCTCCTCTCCCTTACCTCCTCCTCCCGATCTCCCTCTCTTCTTGCTCTCCCGATTTCGCTAAATCCATCACCTTCATGACCAAACTCGTGCGGATACATTCGCTATGTAAGAAAGCGAGAAGGCAATGGTGGGATCATAAATACAAAGACCCGAAACTCCGTTTCTCCTCCTGTTCGTTCTTACCTGCAATCACTTAGGAATGTAACATTGATTTTAGATTATTGAATTCATACAATTGTTTTCTATTTTACCGTAAATAAAATAGTTATTTGGCTTGATTTAGATTATGCCTCAGATAGTTTTTTATTTTAGTGCAAATAATGATCGTGATTACTCTGATTGGTTTATTATTGTTGTGTACACTTATTTGAGTTCATGTGATGCTAACATATTACTATGACAGACAGGTCTGTTGCAACCAACTTTACTGCACAAGGGAAAAATAGTAATTTATCCAGAAACAACTGCAAATTAGCTATTTTTGAAACGCACGAACCTAACAGTCAGCAAGCTTATTTACATCTGTTGCTAATCAGCCGCTTATCTGAAAAAGTTGGATAAACTGTAGTTGCCCCAAAAAGAACCTTAATGTATGTGGTGTTTACTTTCTATAGAGGGGAGAATCGCGAATTAAATTTTTACATGTCTTAGAAATCTGTTAGAGAGTGATTGCAACTACTTCAGTGAATGGATGGTATAAGAAAATATTTGGCTGAGAATATAAAGAAAGAGCAACATTTGATGACATGGGCAAGAGAAATATGGAGGATTTAAGATTGTTGGTTAAAATCTTAGTTGTGTTGCAAGTTGTAGAATTCATTTTGATTCTTGTACTACTTATATTTTTTTGGGTATTGGTGATTCAAATATATATTCAAAGTATGAGCTTTGTCATACAAACCAATTAGAAATACATATTTTGGGTCTTAATCCATACCTCATTAGTAATGCATACATTGAGGGCCAGTTTGGGGCAGCATAAAAGTGTGGGTAGCATTTTTGAAAACGTCACCGTCTCGTTTGGTTAGCTCTTATTGCCAGATTATTCAAAACCGTGTTTTCATATTTGTGAATGACACGGACCGCAGGGGGGTGTTTTGCAAATTAATTTTACCTATCTGGCCCTTAACCTTATTTGATCCCGTGACTTCGCTCCTCGCTTTCGCTCCCGCGACGCTCCCCATGACCTTGCCATCGACGCCTCCAGCGGAGAATCTTTTGCGATTAGTCTAGCCCTAATCGCTCCTCCTCTACGGATCCTGTTTGTTTTCCCTCTGGTTCTTTGGCATTTGACTCCTCCGCCATCTTTTTCTTCGACTTTTCGCTCTACAGGTATATCTTCTTGTCTTCCATGGCATTTGACTTTTATATGGATTTTGGAAAATAAGTAGCCATTCTTATTTTGGTTTCTTGATTGTTGGAGGTTAGTTTATCGGCGAAGCTTGAGTAAAACATGAGGGTTTCGTGCATCATTATTGTGGCATTTGGATAGATTTGTGTTCTTCTGAAAACAAACATTTTCACTTATGCTGCTAACTTTCATAGGCGGATTAGCTATCTAATTACTATGAGAGCAAATGGGTCTTTTTCCTCTTTTAGTTTGCTATAGCTTTGTGTTCTATTTCTTTTAATTTTTTAGCATGGTTGTCTTTTTTCAGCAAAGTACCCTTATGTATGCATCATGAGTTAAGAATTTTGTGACATTTTTTACATAGGTTGTTATATTTACTCCAAGCATTATTCTTTTGCATGTTTTAACATATGAGAAATCATCAATTTTTTTATATTTGGTTTTTACATATCACACATTTGAATTACGTTATAATTGACATACAAAACTCAATGGATAAAGCTAAAGAGGCTGAATCATCGACCATGTTAGATAAAGAGGTAACTATTATATTTTGTGCTCTATGTATGTGAGAGGTTGAGGTGGGAAATAGACCCACTACTTATTTTAACAAAGAAGGGTGGCAAAATCTTATGATTAGATTCAAGGAAGTTACTGGAAGAAATTATGATCGCATGAAATTGAAGAACAAGTGAGATCAGTTAAAGAAGGATTGTAAACTATGGAAATAACTGAAAATGGGATCAACGAGAATGAGTTGGGATCCAGTTAAGCGCACAATAGATGCACCAGAGGATTAGTGGGCTGAGAAATTACATGTACATAAATATTTAATATTTCTTTATCTTAAATTTAATTTTGCATTGAGTTGAAACGATTTTATTAATACAAATTTGTAATCTATATCAAGCAGTGTTGTCAGCCAAAAAATTAAATTGATTGGCATTGATCCAGTACTGAAGAAGAAACTGGATGGCATGTTCACTGTGGTTGTCGCAAATAGGAAATCATGCGTTCACCCTAAATGATCTAGGGTTTGGTAGCTCATCCCAGGAGATGGAGACCGTGCAGATAGGTGATTTAGGAGAAGGTCATAGCCATGTCCACACATATGTTCAATCCACTAGCATGCCTAAGCGTCCCAGGGTAGAAAAGAAGAACAAAGGGGTCGCTTTCATCAAAGGCACCATTGATACATTGGTTGAAACATGCAAAGCTAGGTCTTCTTCCTCGCAGGACAGCTCAATTGAGGAGTATCTTTAAATCCACAATACATATTCTGATGTTAAGGCAGACAATGATGACTATATAAAATACGTGAAAGTGTTACGAGATTCAACCATAAGAAAGTTTTTAATGAAGTTGGAGCCAAAATACCGATTCAAATACTTGCGTTCTTTTATAGACGAGTGAATGTTTGAGTTATTATGTATTTTATTTTCTATATTTCTATTTTATGTTTATGTCATGACACTTTTCCTTTCTCTTTGGTGGATGTTCTTAATTTAGCTTGTAGTATGCACAAATTTTATTTTTTACGCTTGTACCTTCTATGTTTTGCCCAAATTTCAATTGTGTGCTTTTCATCTTTCATAGCAAAGTTTTTTTTTCTATTACTAAAGTTCATAAATTTTTATTGTATTAATTTTGTAGTATGGATGAAGAAGAAGTCAACCACATATGCACAATCGCACTTACCATTACCTTGTTGTATTATTATTATTTTAAACACGTCGACCGAAACTCATGTATGACGTCAAGTCAAATAAGAGATAGATGTGTTGGTGAGTTATTACGAGGTCATCCAACACAATTCTTCAATATGTTTCATATGACAAAATAAATATTTTATGATCTGCTTAATGAACTCCGGAGCCTTCATGGGTTACATGACTCAGCAAGAACAATGCCAAGAGAAGTGCTTCCAATAACTCTATACATCTTATCTCAAAATGAATCAATCAGAGAGGCTATGGAGCGATTCCAACATTCATCAGAAACCATCAGTTGATATTTCTCAGTCGGTTAAACTCTCTAGTGAGTTTGGCCCGCAAGGTAGTGAAATTGGAGGATCCAACTTTCTATTCAATTCTTTCACAAATTGCAAATGACCATCGATACATATTATTCTTTAAGGTCATTCTTTACCATTACATTCATACGTCTACTTTTATTACATTAAAGATTAAAAAAATTTTAGCTGTAACTCTAGGACTGTATTGGAGCAATTGATGGAACACACGTCAATGCACGACTATCTAATGCTGATAAAGTTGAGTACATCGGTCGGTGCGGCGACCCCACATAAAATGTTATGGTCGTGTGTGATTTTAACATGTGTTTTACATTTGTAATGGCTGGATGGGAAGGAAGCGCCCACGATAGTCGTGTTTTCAAGTTCGCTACTAGAAACTTGAGACATGGATTTCCATGCCCACCTCTTGGTAAATACTATTTGGTTGACGCCGGATATCCATTACAAAGGGGATATCTAAAGCCCTATCCAGATACAAAGTACCACATTCCTGATTTTGAAAGATCTAGTGGTGTAGCACGAGGCAAGAAAGAGTTATTTAACAAAAGACACTCTTCATTACACGACTTAATCGAAAGAGAGAGTGTGGAAGAAGAAGTGGGTCATATTACGAGATATGTCGGCTTACCCTTTTCCAAAGCAAGTATAAATAGTTGTTGGCACAATGACACTACATAATTTTATCCGACGCTACCATTCCAGATTAGATGTGGAGTTCTCCATTCTAGAAGATGATTCAGTGCAAATCTCACCTGAAACATTCGAATACCATGTGGGACGCACAACGCCACAAGAAGAATCAGATTCACCTGATGCATGCACTCGAGAAGGTGAAGGTGCATCAGAGATGATAGCTTTACGAGAACAAATAACAGATGATATCTGTCATTCGTGATTGAAGTTTTTTACAATTTTCTGGGTTGTCTTTCATGTTTCTTTAGGGATGTCCACACATTGTCAAATGGTTTCCACAACTCAATTATATTTGGAGCAACAACTATTATGTTATGTTTTATGATTTGTGCTATTTTCTGGTTTCTTGGAATTGTTCGATTCCATTTTATTCTATGTTCCAATGTTTGGAAATGTTCAGAACTGCTATTTTATATGGATTGCCCTATACTGCTTTTGGTTTGGCATAACCTCCATTTCCGGGTTATTATATTTGCACTATATTTGCATTATACTTCTATTTTTGTCATTTGCAGATGATACCCCTGTAAGCTGCATCTGTTTTCAATGCACAACTGCTAATAAGTACTTCTTTCTGAATTGTTGGCATAAAGTATAAATTATGATTTTGTGGCATGAAATGAAAGTGATGTTTTTAATATGTGGCATGAAGTATGAATTGTTTCTACGATATCCCAATTGGGCACAGATGTTCGGAGTTCGATTGTACCACAACAGGAGACCACCACATGTGGTTTGAGTGCTTCCGTTTCTACGATATCCCAGTCAGCCATGTTTGCTCATGATTTTAAGGTATCAGAACCGGGCAATATTCGTCGTGATGTACTTTTACATTTTAAAAGTCAATATTGTCATTTTTTCTTGTAATTTTAACATGTTTTTTTTTCTTTTTTTTTGTCATATTATAATTCATATTAGTGTGTGAATGTGTACTTCACTTTCGTATATGTCACTGTGCTTATTTGATGTAATAGGAACTTTTTGAGTTATATAAATGTTATTCAACTCTTTTGCATTTTGATGTTGTGACATTTGAGAAAATAATAAATTCTGCATGATAGATTATTCATTCAACTTAAAAAATCTGTAAATAAGCTGTTTACAAAATGCACAAAGCAAACAACTAAACAATTTATCCAGAACACGGGCAGAGTGATCATTTATCCAGAATAAGCTGTTTTCCAAATGCACAAACCAAATAACCTACCATCTTATTCGAATCAGCTGCCCATCAGCAGATTATCAGGATCAGCTGTTTATCCGCAGAAACTGGAAAAGCTGCAGCTGTCCCAAACATACCCTGAGTCTTAGTTAATTTAGAAAAAAAACTTGGTGAATATCTCTCAAATGCAACACTCATATTTTACTTAAGTGCACTAAAAATAAAATAAGGAGCTAACAAAAGAAATTTAACTAAATGAAAAGAGAGAGTACAAAAATGTCTAAAGTTAGCTCAACTTAGAAGCTAATAAAAAATTAAACTCATTTTCAATTTTTAACTACCACCCAAGTATTACACCCTATTTATGATAAAGACTAATTATGGTCATCAACACTAAGAACTAACAAGCCGGCATAAATAAAATGACAATAAAAACTTAACAATTAGGATTTGCAAGCAAGCAGAAAGTAAATCATCAGATTGTTGTCATTGTTTATTGTGATGCTCTATCGTGTTGACAATTCTTGGTCCCTAATGACAAACCTCGAAGCGTCCGTGGGATGACTTTTGATGACGAGGAACAAGATTCATTCCTCGAGTTAGTTTATCAAGAGGTAGTTTAATACCTTCGTTCCACTTTCTCGTGGTGTTTAGCTTATATGCTTATTTGTCTTGTTCTAGATTGATCGATTCAGACTCAGTTTATTCTTTTTAACACTTTTGTGACTCGACTAGCTTAGATGCTTATTTGCCTCTTGGTCTCCTTCTAATTGACCCTCATTTGCTGTACTTCCTTATGAATCATTAGATTTCCTCGGGATTCGTGTTTACACATTCATGATGTACACATGTATATAAAATATGACATATATATAAAAACTAAAATTTGGGTGGTACACATATAAGTACATAAGAATTGAGTGGTAGGTATATATGTAAATCTTCCATCATTTAATTAAAATGATATAATTTTCCATATTTTAAAGTTTATGAAAAGAATGGGTACCTACCACATAATTTCTTATAAAGCAATTGATATGATACGAAATTGACATGAAACTAATTGCATGGGCCTGACTCATGGGCTACTAAGAAGAAACAAACAAAACAATTATTTGGGGTTGTTGTGTGGTGCATTTCCATTTCCTTAATTAAATAATTTAAATTTATATCAGTGATTTAAATTTTCATTTTTTTTAAATATATAATTAAAAAAAATATTCTTTGCTTAATTATTTTTAAGGGATAAATTTTATATTTTTACGATTACATCGCTCAAATTTTTCATATCACATAAAAAATATTATCATTTTTTTTATTTTTTAAATGTAAAATATATATTTTAATACATAAATAAAATGAAATGAATCTAAAAATTGAAGGTTAGTAATAAGATGTCTAAATACATAAGAATTAAGGGGCATGTATGTAAGTTTTTTCTATTTTTGTATTTTAATATGGTATAATATATAATTAAAAAAATACAATTTATGGTTTATTCATATTAAAATAAATTAAATGGTTAGAAAATCTCTTTCTGCTAAATTTGAATCAGATTTTTTGGCTCAATTTTTTTTACATTTAATTTGCAAAAATAATTAAAAAGAATAATTAGGATTTATTAAATTTTTTTTTTAATTTTCTTACTATAACATCATATGCTCGTTGACCTTGATCTTTTAGGTTCAACGATCCTTAGAAAACCATGTTCCATGCCACTNTATAATTAAAAAGAATAATTTGGATTTATTTATTTATTTTTAAATTTTCTTACAATAACATCATATGCTCGTTGACCTTGATCTTTTAGGTTCAACGATCCTTAGAAAACCATGTTCCATGCCACTTTTCTTCCACTTTATAATGGCAGATAAAATTATTAATTTTAATTTTTTTTGTCAGGTGTTACAAAAATAAATTTGTGTAAAAATATTAATCAGAAGGAGTATTTCAATTAAAAAAAAAAAGGTAAAAGTGATAATTTTGATGTGATATTAAATATTATAGTGTTGTGCATACAAATCTGATCGTTTAAGGGTGCGTTTGAGACAGTTTGTGCATATCTAGATAAGCCGCTTATCTGGAAACATAAACCACGGGGTTCGATTCACATTATGCGTTTAGTATAAGAAATGAACTATGTTTTTGAATAAACCGCTCAAACACAGTTTCAAAACGGTGATGTGGCATTTTCAAAACGGCGCCGCAGTGAATAAGCTGCCCAAAACAGAGCTCAAGTGTTCGATATATAAATATATAATAATTGTTTGATATTTATGTAAATTCCCATAAATATAAAACAATTATTATATATTTGGGAATATATAATAATTTAGAATAAATAAATAATTAACAATAAAAAAAAAGTTAAAAGTTAGAAGTCACTATAAATAATTAACAATAAAAAGGCTTATGATTTGGGTTCACTTTTAATTTTAATTTTAATTTTTTTATTTATTTATATTTTTGATTGATATAAAATGTATTTAGTACATTATAACATGTTTACATAATTTAAAAAAACATTTAAAATAATTTAAATGATTTGAATGCTTTAAAAAATAAGCTAATTTATTTTTAGAAATAAAAAATAAATATATGTAAAAAAGTACAAATAAAAAGCATATTTTTAAAATAAAATAAAATAAAAGTAAAAAAAAAAAAAACAACAAACCTTTAAATATTGAATTACAAAGAAAGCCCGATTTATACAATCTCTTATCCTTAAACTCTGTGAAATGGAGTTAATTAGTTATGTTACATCAATTATCTTTGTTCATCCTTAATTCTAATTAACTTAATAGTAATAAGCTTATAATTAACACTCTCACCTTCCCATTCAAAAGCTTCAATAACAATAAAACCTTAATTTAGTCCTAATTAACTCTTAACCAACTCTAATCATGATTTAATTAAAGTATAATCCATCAGCAGCACATAATCCTCTCATCGACAATTATCTATTTTTCACCAGTGTTAAATATGACAACACCGACTGTCCAAATCAGTAAACGGTCATTTACACACACAACACCCAATTCCTATGTATTTACATATCCAACGCCTAAACTTTACGTTTTACATTAATACCACCAAATCTTTCATATCACATCAAATACATCACCATTTAAACTTTAGAAACGAGAATATACACATCTTCATGCATAGGTAACGTGGCATTCTTGTAAAATTTGAAGTATAGGTGGTAAATATGTAAATAGATANCCCTCTCATCGACAATTATCTATTTTTCACCAGTGTTAAATATGACAACACAGACTGTCCAAATCAGTAAAGGGTTATTTACACACATAACACCCAATTCCTATGTATTTACATATCCAACGCCTAAACTATACGTTTTACATTAATACCACCAAATCTTTCGTATCACATCAAAAATATCACCATGTTAACATTAAAAACGAGAAAAAAAACATCTTCATGCATAGGTAACGTGGCATTCTTGTAAAATTTGAAGTATAGGTGGTAAATATGTAAATACATAGGAATGGAATGGTATTTATGTAAATCTTCCAAAGATTAGATGAGTTCCATGCTAAAGTCCCACAATTTCTTGGCTAAATCAGCATCCTTGGCTTTGGCACTTGGATCTGCTATATTGCTGTTATTGAAGTATTTTCCACTAACTCCCTTGACATCAGGATGCAGTGCCGCATAACATGTTGTTGCTGCTCCCTGTTAACAAGATGAAATCACATGGCAATAGCTAAACA
>JXCR01134926.1:27802-38623 GCA_002079205.1 Phalaenopsis hybrid cultivar
TATTGACAGGAAGAATTAAGGAAAACTTAATTAATTAAGTTTTACCAGATTAATTTCCCGCCCCTCCTGTTATAGAGAAAAAGGCAATGAATTTGATAGCTTGCCTTAATGAGTTTTATATGGGTCATTAAAGCATGATTCCATGGAATCATGAAATTAAGGGCTACCAAAATAAGTTATATACTGTGAAGCTTTAAAAGGGGCTCCGATTACAGGGATGTGTATGACTCTCCAAACAGTTTAAAGTTATCTTTTCTTCTTCTTGGTGTGACTCTCGGTTTAGAGAGAGAGAGAAGGTGAGAGAAAGAGAGAGAGAATTCTTTCTTGTAAGTCGACGTGGTCGACGGTGTAATCCTCAAAGCTAATAAAATCCTTTGCAGCTCCGTGGACGTAGGCAATTTGCCGAACCACGTAAATCTTGTGTCGCCTTTTCTGGTCGTGTGATTTTTCTCGATCTATTTTTGCTTTATTGTCGTCTTTTTTTCATAACAAGAGGTAGACCCAAAAAGACTTGGGCAAGTTGTATAATAAAAGACCTTAATTTATTAGAATTAAATGAAAATAAGGTGCTCAATAGGACACAATGGAGAAAAAAGATTCATGTAACCGACCCCACTTGGTAGTGGGCTAAAGGCTTGTTGTTGTTGTTGTTGTTGAAAATAACATCATAACTTCAAAATTTTTAGAATGTTTGTGTACGTTGTAGTCAATATTGATGTCTAGTAACCACCTGAATGTTGGATTAATAAATTTTAGCATTTTTTGAAATGTGATTTCAAACTTCAAACAATCAAATGAGCAATCATCCAAAAATAGCATACACTATGTATTTTAAAGAAAGAGAATGAATTTTTCTATCTTATAACTGATGACAAAATATTTGTTCAAAAGTCGAAGGAATCCACAAAATATACAAAAAAGCAAAAGAAAAAAATATGTAGCAATTTAAGATATAAGATAACAAAATAAACTACGCAACAACATTTTGTAAAATTGACACCTTGACATGTGATTGTCTTCATAGTATCTACAACCTTTATACTGATAAACCATAAACCTTGATAACTTGCATCATAAACTATGAGCATATTTCATTAAAAAAAAAAAAAAAAGATTTTTCAGATATATTTAAAGAAAGGGCATTTACATACACAATTCTTATCTATTTACATATCTTACACCCAAACATTCATATTTACACACATATCATTTAAACCTGTAATATCACATAAAAAATAACATTATTACAATTTTTTGAAAGTGACATACACATTTTATTGAAATAGATTTAAAGCACAAAAGTGTTATGATGTAAATCTGAAAATTTAGGGGTGACATATGTAAATACATAAGAATCTTGCGCTCATTTAAAGCAATATATTATTACTGACCAAAACTGAGCATACAAAAGTACCTTAAAGCGTCTTGCAAGTTCATTTGCATGCAAAATGTTTGCAAGCTTTGACTGCCCATAAGCACCAAGGGTGCTGTAGCTGCAACAAAATATGGCTCAATTAGTATCAAAGAAATTGGAAATTAATTAATATTATTTTTTTCATACAATAAATTGTGCATTAAAACACTGTCGCGATGAAAAGACAAATTCTACAACTCTAAACTAAATTTTCTTTAACGCACACACACGCACGCGCGTGGGTATGTATGTAGGTTTAACGAGTTATCAAGTTAATTCAGTAATTCAATTTGTTGCATATTCTAGCTTCAATTTTTGCAATTTTAATGAATACAAGGTAGGAAGTAATTTATAAAAAATTGGTGGACATACTCTGATCGCTCGTTTATCCGGTCAAAGCGAATCCCTTCTTTATAAGCAAATCTATGCCCCTCAGAGGAAACATTGACAATCCTTCCTTCTATTTTACTGTCACGAGCTGTTTTCTTCATATTCTCCAGTAGAAGATGTGTCAGCAGAAAATGCCCTGAAAAACAGATACTTTAATACCAACCAGTGAATAAATATAGAAAACCATACCAAAAGAATGTATCAATCGAAACCTACATACCACACAATTCTTATATATTTGCATATCTAACACCTAGGCATCACATAAAAAATTCCACTATCAGTATCTGTTTAAAGTGAAATACAGCTTTTTATGTATGGTTTATCAGTTTATGACACCAAGGTTTTATAAGTGTACATATCATACTATGGGTTTTAGATATGTAAATACATAAGAATTGTGAGCTATGTATGTAAACTTCCCAATTTTATAACAGCAACATTCGGGTAATTATAAAATACTCACTAGTTCAGGCATCTGCATGATAGCAAACGCATACAAGACCTTCAAATATGCTTTTTCTTTGTTTTACAAATTTATTTATACGGCGCCAATGCCCTCAGTCGATGATGTTTTTATGGTTCCAAGGTATACTGGTTCACAAACCAATTTCCCGAACAAACTTTTTTTGAAAGTAAAGAAAAAGCTCTACCAACGTAAATGACGACCAAAGAATTGATTACCAATAGACTATGCAAATTTTTAATAAATCATCGATATAATAATTAAAACAATTCTTCATATGAAAAAACAAANATGACCAAGCCATCTAAGGCGACTCTCTCTAATCTTGCCTACCATTGAAGCTACTCCAACCCTTTTACAAATACATTCATTTCGCATTTTGTCTCTAAGTGTAAAGGTGCTCATCCACCAGAGCATTCTCATTTCAACAACACTTAACTTAATTTTATGCTTCTCTTTTACAGGCCAACATTTTGCACCATAAAACATTGCAAGTCTCACCACCATCTTATAAAAGTTAAAGTGGTACTTTTCTATCACAAAATAGGCCCAATGCATTCCTCCACTTCAACCATCCAACATGAATACTACTAAAAACACCCTCATATGTATCGCCATCACTTTGAACAATAGACATAAGCTATTTGAAACATCACTCCTTTTAATGACTTGATCACCCAATGTTGTAACCTCACCACTAGAGTTACAACTACTAAAATTACATTGCATGCATTCAGTAGTAGATATATGCAAACGAAAGCTTTTAGACTCTAAAGTTGACATCCATAATTCAAGATTTTCCTGAAGTCTCTCTAATCTCATCCAGAAGAAGGATATCATTAGCCAAAAACATGCACCAAGATACATCCTCTTATAAATGTACAGTAAGAACATCCATAACTAGAACAAAGACATATGGGCTTAAAGTTGATCATTGATGTAATTCAACAAAAAATAAGAAAATATTTGGTCATCCTCGTTGTGTTTGAACACAGTTAATAGCTCTAGTACACATATCTTTAATGTTAATCAATATGTAAATAAGTATAATTAGATAATCCAAAAGGAGTGTAATTCTAGGAAGTCACCTAACCTAATGTTCTTAGAAAAATATTTAGTTCGTTTAGTATGCTTTTGTATCAAAACAATTAATCCAATAAAGCACAATACTTGCTGCAATTATCAAGTGAAGAACTTCCTAAAATAAACTCAGCGTCATCCATTTGTTGATTTCAACAAATTTATAGTCACATCGAACATCTAAACAATATGAACCTAACCACATAAATAGCAGTCTAATTCGAATCCAAATGAACCCAAGGCAAACAATTAAAGCATAATTAGAAGCGTCAAATTATTAATTCAAGGGCTGAATAATCTCTAAACTTNAATGACTTGATCACCCAATGTTATAACCTCACCACTAGAGTTACAACTACTAAAATTACATTGCATGCATTCAGTAGTAGATATATGCAAACGAAAGCTTTTAGACTCTAAAGTTGACATCCATAATTCAAGATTTTCCTGAAGTCTCTCTAATCTTATCCAGAAGAAGGATATCATTAGCGAAAAACATGCACCAAGAGAAATCCTCTTATAAATGTACAGTAAGAACATCCATAACTAGAACAAAGACATATGGGCTTAAAGTTGATCATTGATGTAATTCAACAAAAAATAAGAAAATATTTGGTCATCCTCGTTGTGTTTGAACACAGTTAATAGCTCTAGTACACATATCTTTAATGTTAATCAATATGTAAATAAGTATAATTAGATAATCCAAAAGGAGTGTAATTCTGGGAAGTCACCTAACCTAATGTTCTTAGAAAAATATTTAGTTCATTTAGTATGCTTTTGTATCAAAACAATTAATCCAATAAAGCACAATACTTGCTGCAATTATCAAGTGAAGAACTTCCTAAAATAAACTCAGCGTCATCCATTTGTTGATTTCAACAAATTTATAGTCACATCAAACATCTAAACAATATGAACCTAACCACATAAATAGCAGTCTAATTCGAATCCAAATGAACCCAAGGCAAACAATTAAAGCATAATTAGAAGCGTCAAATTATTAATTCAAGGGCTGAATAATCTCTAAACTTGGCATGTTCATAATCTAATTGGCGGCTCAATGAGAGGAATCCTACGATTCTATGTCATTCATTTCGGAGGGCAATATATATAATCAAATGAATCATCACGGACAGTCAGATAGAGTATTTTGAAATTTTGGCTAAATTTATTAAACTGTCTATCCCAAAATTCTATAAATAAGACCCGGTTATTATATACAGATGCTTGTCATCTAATCTTTATAACAAGGCTAATATTGATGTTTATCAACCTCGGTTGTAGCAATACAAGGACAAACAAATATTCATACTTTTATAATTGCATATTCTCCAATTAAAGGAAAAGTATGGCTTGAAACTTGATACATATCAACTTAATCAGGCCCCATAATTCTTTATTTTCTGCGATTTTCACATAGAAGTCCAGCTATCTTATCTTGCTGTATAAATACTATATATTTCTATTGGGCTAGGACTTAATTTTTTTAACCGTTGAGAATTATCTAGCGCACAACAGTATATTTTCCAAACAGAGACTTCACTAACCACCACTAAAAAAATAAGGCTTCAAAAAAGCAATTCACCAAACCAAAATAAAACAAATAAAAAAGTTGTCTTTCTATCGGACCAAACAGGTTTAATCGCCACTCCACCAAGTTCAAAAATGCAAAGATGAAATCCAGCCAGCATAACATATATCTATAACGCCCTAATTCAAAACTAATATTTTTGGCAGTGAAACCGCCGAGGAGCATCAGAAACAAGAGAGAGGCGAAGGAGACGATGCCTGTTACGATGGCGGTGAGGCCGGAGCCATCCAATCCCCGGGTGACTTCCTCAGCAGTAGAATACCAAGAAAAACCAGAGGGGCTCTTCCTGCTGAAAGGCCACATCTTCTCCGCCTTCGAATTCCTTACTCTTTCTGAGAACTTGAGCAGAGCTAGGGTTTTCTACGAAAATGAGGGCGACAGGAGAGAGCTTCCGTGTATAGAACAGAACACGAGCGGAGTGGTTGGAAATTTGCTTCGTCTCCCCAGCGGACGCGCGGACAGATGCAATCGGATACCCATTTAATAACTATTATAAATTTATGATATTAAAATGATGCTATAATTATTACATGCACTGAATTTAAAACAATCTATTTATAAATATAAACTTGGTGAAAATTTGAAAAATCAATGAAAGAGGAATTTAATTTGTAAATAGTAATATTTGGAGTGTTATATTTGCAATTGCCACAAATAAATTTCTGATATTTGCTTAGCATCCATTTTGTTGAGCTTTGAGATATACACAAGTTAAACTAATAATAAAAATAATTTTTTTATTGTTCCTACTTAATTTGACAATATTTTTAATCTTCATTTTATTTTGTTTTGATCTCAATAAGTGGAAGGGATTTTTAATCTTGTAAGAAAATAAATAAATAAATAAATATATATATATATATATATATATATATTCTTCCATCATATCTTTCATTTATAAATTATAGTAAGTAATAATTTAATAAAAAATAATATTAAATGACATGAAGGAGAGAAGTATGATGCAGCCTCAAAGTCTAGCTTCTTTCACAAATTTGATGGATAAATAATAACTTTTAAAATATTTATATGGAGCAACATGTAGATGAAGGCCGGACATCTCTGTCGCTTAAGGTCTTGAAAAAATTATTGCGGGAAAGGTGTTGTTGGTGAAGTTGTGTGTTTATTTGGTTGGTTCAGTTGTGCATCAGCATCAGCTTTGCCGTAGTTGCTTATGACAAAAAGATATTATTCCTTTTGTATATATGTACCAATGCATCAAAAAGGTGACAACACAAATCTCAAAAAAAAAAACGACCGTCTCAAAATAAGAGTGTGATGGAAGAGATCTCTAAAAAAGATCAACGGGTCCAACTGAGAACCAAGAAAGGCCGCAGGATGACTGGGTCGGCAGACTGAGCCAAGACTCAAGCTGACTTTAAGCAAGGACTCTCAACACAAATATCTCTAGACAGAATGGCCCGAGCTATAGCCAATCATTTCGGGACGCTCTAGGAGAATTATATCAAGCCTAAACCAAGCCAAGCCAACGGAATGAAGTCCGTCGAACATATAGAAAAAAAATAGAGAAAATATAATCTATGGTGAAATGCTAAAAATACCCTAGTAAAAGCCCGTCTAAATTGGGACAAAAAAAAGGTATTTTATGTTTCCTCAAGAGAGCTTATTCTCTCCCAGACTTACTGTTCATCAGAATATTTCATATTTACAATGTGCTGACAATCATTTGAAAATATTGAGAACAAACTTTTGAGAAATGAATACGAGCATACGACCACAATGTTGAAATATTCCCATAAAGAGAAAAATAGAGCCGTTTGAAACTGAATTAGCCCTAGTTTTACATAGCAACAATCACAGCATTTGCCATGCCATTAAATCAGTACCCGTTGGACATTTCATCGAACAAATTACGCTATTGAGCAAATATTTCAACAACAAAAGCAAGAAAATAATAATAATTTAATAAAAAAATTTAACATTGAAGGGTGAGGCATTTCATCAAACACCTTGGGAGCATCTCTCACCCTTTCTTCCCATCATACCCTCCAAGCCTAAGATACTTATCCTTCCTCGTAAGCTCCGTGCACTGAAACCCAAGCTCATCCGCAATCACCTTCTGCACATGGTTCGCAACCTCAATCGCCGACCTCCCGCCGCCGCAAGTCTCCTCCTTCCTCAAGGGCGGCAAGAAAGTCACCTCGTACTCCGGCCTCGGATTCATGAAAAAGAAAAAAGGATCCGCAAACTTAAACCCCCTTACCGTCGACCCGTAGAACACGCTCTGTTTCGTGTTGATGGCCACCGGAACGATCCGATCGCTAAGCTCCGCAAACAGAGCACTGAATCGGAGCAAAAATGGCTCGCGGCAAGTCGTTCCTTCGGGGCAGACGACGACGTCGCCGCGGCGGAGGAGGTCGGAGATCCGAGCGGCATCGGTGGCGCGATCGCGGGAGAGGGGGACGTTAGGAATGGGTGAAAGGAAGCTGGAGACGCGGGAGATGCTGTAGGTGACGCAGGAAACGGGGCGGCCGAGGGCGATGCTGACGAGAATGGGGTCGAGAGCTGTGCGGTGGTTGCAGACGAGGAGGGAGCCGGGGGTGGAAGGTGGCGGTGCATTGCCGCGGATGGAGAGGCGGATGCCGGTAAGACGGTAGGTGTAGCGGACGAGGTGTGGGGGGATGGGGAGGTTGAAGAAGACGCGGAATAATGCTACAAGGAGGCCGAGAGGGAACCAGAGAAGGACTCGGAGAGCCGCCGAGGGTTCCGGCCGCTGGACGAGACGGCCGTCGTGGAAGATCGTGCGAGCCTGGAGCTCGTTTTGTGGCACGCGTGGGGCGGACCGGTTTGGTGGAACCATATAACCCTCCTGTTTCAGTGGTGCAGCCATATTAGAGCAACAAATACGGATTACTATATCAAATTACATACAGACCATCCAAAACATTAATATTTACAAATTTATCATATTGGAATATCATATAAATGAAAGAATATAGACTAAAATTTTATTATGAATTTCCATATTTGTCTGGCAATTAAAAAAGATATTAATAATGCAATTTGATAATGATTTTGTAAATAAAAGGAGAAATCTTGCATAACCAGCATAAAGTAGCATTTCACCAATGTCAATTAATCTTCTCGTGATTAAAATATTTTTTTAATATTTTTAGTTTGTTTTTTTCTCATAAAGTAACATTTGTGCCAAACCTTCCTCCCATTTTATTTTAATTTTTAATTAATTCTACTATTAAGTATTTGTACATCCAAAAAATAGGTTTCCTAAGGATTCAGGTCATNAGATTAAAATATTTTTTTAATATTTTTAGTTTGTTTTTTTTCTCATAAAGTAACATTTGTGCCAAACCTTCCTCCCATTTTATGTTAATTTTTAATTAATTCTACTATTAAGTATTTGTACATCCAAAAAATAGGTTTCCTAAGGATTCAGGTCATTTGGGTTTAATCGATCGAGCCTAATCGTCGCGAACCTAAAGCCTAGTTGCAAGCAGATTGTACTTGCCAACCATATCCATTCAAGTTACAACTATAAGATTTGTCACTCAGGAGAGCATGGCGAGCTCCTCCGCCCCGGCTCATTAATACTTATCGAGTTTCTTCCCTAAGCTCACATGTAGCTTTCAGTAACACTCTCAAGTTCATTGAGCAATTCTTCAAAGTTGTCTTTATGGCAGGACGAAGAAAACTCCAACCCATTACTGTCCATGTGTTATGCAAAAATAATATGAAAACGAAGAAATTCACACAACAACAATAAAACACAAAAGATTTNTAAGTTACAACATTTGTCACTCAGAAGGGCATGGCGAGCTCCTCCGCCCTGGCTCACTAATAGTTATCAAGTTTCTTCCCTAAGCTCACATGTAGCTTTCGAGTAACACTCTCAAGTTCATTGAGCAATTCTTCAAAGTTGTCTTTATTATGACAGGAGGAAGAAAACTCCAACCCATTATTGTCCATGTGTTATGCAAAAATAATATGAAAACGAAGAAATTCACACAACAACAATAAAACACAAAAGATTTACGTGGTTTCGCGTTAATTTTACGACCACGGGGAGAGAGATTTAACTAGGACCATATGGGGAAAGGAAAAAGAATTGGGTTACAACTTTTGTATATCTCACCATACCTCTCACCTCAAGTCTCTCATGAACCCTGAGTTCTGTTTATAGAAGAGGATTACAACATATAAGTAAATAAAGTCAAAAGACCAACTGAGATTCCAAGTGTTTTATCTTTCTTTGGGAAGTTTCTCCTTCGTAGTTAGCTCCTCTTCCCGTCTAGGACATGTCCATGCTAACCGCACCACCTTTTAGAATGTTGGATCATTGAAAGTCTTTTGTGAACCCGCCCTGAGAGTTAAGTCTCATCGGATACCACACACAAGCAACGACATGATAAGCTTAAGACCTTACAAATAGGGATATCCGGCTGTGGAGAAAAACCGACCAGATAGACGTAGACCCAGTAAGACTTAAGCCAAATCAACAGTGAGCCACAACTCACCCAACAAAAATAAATTGACTCATCAGTCGACCGACCGACCGACCGAAGCGCGGACAAAAACCTCCTAATCACATTCAGATGATTGACTTTCCCTTGCCACAGCGAACGAGATCTTTGTTCAACTGAACACCTCAGTCAACCAAACACAATACACGGTCAACATCTAGTTGATCGCCTCAATCGATCGCATTCTAATGAATCAATAACCAAATACTATCATATAAAAATTTGAATTATAATATAGATATGAAATAAAATTCATATAATTTTTTAGAGCATTAAACATATTAAAAACGGTTTTCACAGCTATTCCCTTATTTAAGTGATTGTACAAAATATATCTCTATAAATGAATTGTCTCTATGAGAACTCCTTTCACTTTATTCTTTCATTTAATTGAGTCTAACTCTCGACTCAACAAAAGACAACCTTACATCCAATATTGGCAAGACACAGTTCTCAAAATCTTCTACTTCTTTTCACTCACNTTTGGGTTACAACTTTTGTATATCTCACCATACCTCTCACCTCAAGTTTCTCATGAACCCTTAGTTTTGTTTATAGAAGAGGATTAGAGCATATAAGTAAATAAAGTCAAAAGACCAACTGGGATTCCATGTGTTTTATCTTTCTTTGGGAAGTTTCTTCTTCGTAGTTAGCTCCTCTTCCCGTCTAGGACATGTTCATGCTAACCGCACCACATTTTAGAATGTTGGATCATTGAAAGTCTTTTGTGAACCCACCCTGAGAGTTAAGTCTCATCGGATACCACACACAAGCAGCGACATGATAAGCTTAAGAACTTACAGATAGGGATATCCGATTGTGGCGAAAAATCGACCAGATATACAAGACGTAAACCCAGTAAGACTTAAGCCAAATCAACAGTGAGCCACAACTCACCCAACAAAAATAAATTGACTCATCAGTCGACCGACCGACCGACCGACCGAAGCGCAAACAAAAACCTCCTGATCACATTCAGATGATTGACTTTCCCTTGCCACAACGAACGAGATCTTTGTTCAACCGAACACCTCGATCAACCAAACACAATACACGGTCAACATCTAGTCGATCGCCTCAATCGATCGCATTCTAATGAATCGATAACCAAATACTATCATATAAAACTTTGAATTATAATATAGATATGAAATAAAATTCATATAATTTTTTAGAGCATTAAACATATTAAGAACGGTTTTCACAACTATTCGCTTATTTAAGTGATCGTACAAAATAGATCTCTATAAATGGGTTGTCTCTAGGAGAACTCCTTTCACTTTATTCTTTCATTTAATTGAGTCTAACTCTCGACACAACAAAAGACAACCTTACATCCAATATTGGCAAGACACAGTTCTCAAAATCTTCTACTTCT
>JXCR01134932.1:18107-28393 GCA_002079205.1 Phalaenopsis hybrid cultivar
GGGGGGGGTGGGGGAGGGGCGTTGATATGTGTTCACAAATTTTCATCACAAAACATGTATGTCGAGCCATTTTAAAGGTCAGTGTTGTTCAAACTCAAATTAAAAATCATCAAGAACTCTGATTTCATCAAATTTAGTCAAACTGACCTGTGTGACGAGATAAATCCACCGACATCAAAATTGGCCCGATCCAAGTCAAATCAAGCCGTTAAACCATTTTTTGAAGCTTTAGGTGGTTAATGGGAATGTCAATTGTATTCTAAATCCTAAACTTATTGTCAAATAGATCATATTGACAATTCGAATACAACAGGTTTAAGATCACTATATTCTATCATTGTAAGGACACTTGAATATCCATAAAATATTTTTGAATCAAGCAATCTTTTTGGGTTGACCGATGGAATGGTCTAAATTCATTCTTTATTTGCAGAGAAAGCAGACGAAGAGATGGATCTGGTGCTAGATCGAGAGAAGGAGTTGAATTCCAATGTCGTTACGGACTGAAAACCTGACAAATGCTCCCCACTCCATAAGTTGTTGGCCATCGCTCTCCAACCACCATCGACCATTATTGACCTGCCCCTGCTCGTTGCAACGGGGCCTTTTGCTGAGTCACGACATGCTCTGTGTAGTAACGAAGCATCGTGCAAAGTAAATGCCAACATCATGAAGTAAATAGACACCTTACATAGCAATGCATCGTCATGAACACCGTGCAGCGACACACATCAAAGACAGTGCACCAAAGTTCCAACGACCACTTACAATTGCAATTGCTCGTGATCATCACGCAATGAATCCCTCTACATTCACCCGTGCGTTGTACTTTCAGAAACCGTGTAACATCTACCACACGCGGGACAATAGTATGTATGTGTACTCATAAATTTTTAGTTGGTCGTTCTGACTGTGTCAGACTCTGTGGTTTTTCTCTTTCCAAGTTTTTCAAACAAAACCTTACGTTTTCTCTTCCCGTCACTTCTCTTATTTGTGTGTGTGTTGGACTTTTGTACAACGTTACTACTCTAAATAATCACCTCACTGCTGCGAATCTTCTAACACACAACAAACAACAGATAAATAAATGAATCCACCTCGAAATCCCTCAACCATAATTTCTATAGGATTGCCACCAACACACAAATGATTTAAATAAAAGTAAACACTTACTAAATTTACCAAAATTACTAGTTTAATATAGTAGCATAATGGATAATTATATTAGATACTATATATACAAATATTTTCTCAAAAATATTTGTTATAATTAAGTTTACAAAAGAAAAGAAATAAAAATGAAAATGATCAATAACTTTACCATCGCAATTCACTAGTGAGTATCAGTGGAAAGAAAGAGCCAAAAAAGTGAAGTGAGATGGATGATTGTTCAGGTAGAAAGACAAGAATTGCTCCAGGACGAATGAGATAAAAGAGAGAGTAGAGGCAAAGTCTTAGCAGCTGCCATCGACCACATGAGTGAATGCTAAAGGGAATGACAGCATAAGAGATTTATCCTGAAATGCGGCCGCAGGGTTCGATCTGCGACCTGCATTTAGCGTAAAAATGAACCACGTTTTCGGATAAACGAGCAAAACGCGGGAACCAAACGGTACCACGGCGTTTTAAATTCATATATTAGCTCAAGTATAATTTCAATAATAATATTTGTTGAGAATTTTGCAAAGAGTTATAAAAGTACAATTGATAGGCAATGAAAACAGTTTGTCAATAATTAAGTATTTAAAAAATTCAGAATAAAAATAAATACCACTTTATTTTTGGTATCTTGAATATATGAATCAAAAGACTGAGATGAGACACGTCTTCAATAAACTCATTTCCTATAAAAGAGGCGTGCTGACAAATTGTCGACCAAATAAGATAATCATTATTACATTTTAAAAAAATGAATGTTTTTTTTTTCTATTTTTGATACATGTTTTGTAATTTGACAAATAATTATAGATACACGTGTATCATATATTGTTCCAATTGCATTGTTAGAAAAAAAAATTTATTGAATATATGCTTATGTAGTGATGATATTTTGCCTTCATTATGGGCAAATAAATGAACTCATATGCCGATTACATGATAAATTGGAGCATGTTTCAAATATAAATTTAATATTTATATTGAATGCTCTAATAATTCACAAAATTATCTATGATTGTGGGTACGTACAATACTTATAAAAAATCTCTAGTTAATTAGTTGTGATCATGCATTTTCTGTTACTGAACAGACCTCTAAAACTGCTCAAATATTTAAGACGACAGCCTTGAAGTTGATATAAAGGCAAAATAGATAGCCCGCCAATGCATCAAGTACACACCAATATCCTCGTATAGTATCAATCAATAATATGTGAATGAAATGGTACTCTTCACATGGCGGGCATTTTATGTCCGGACACCTGACGTACATCTACGTGCCGCGCAGGTTATTCCTGGGTTATTTTAGGTTATTCCTGAGTTATTTTCAATAATCCCGAAATAACCCAGAAATAACCTGAAAATAACTCAAAAATACCCTGCGCCGCACGTAGACCTACGTCAGGAATCCGTACAAAAAATTTTTTGCCTTATGAGGATCAATTGATCTCCATAAGTATCTCCATAAGTACATGTATTAGCATAGTGATTATATTGCTCTACATTTTATAATTGTAGATTGTGTTGCAAATCAGGTCAAATAATGCTTATCTTAAATAATTGAGCAAACATATCACCAAAAATGTGTATATGACCAATACTCGTGATATTAAAAAAATAATAAAATTAAAAGTAACAAATCGATAATAGTTTGTGGATTGAAATGAAAATTGTTACAACAACGAATCATGCACACACTCCATCCAACAATTTTGCAATTGAATTCATTGAGAAGTTACATGCACATTGGGTTGGACATTGCAAACATAAACTACAAGAATCATCAATAATATGCAGAGCAAAAATAACATGATGTAGTATCCCTAATGTAAGAGAGACAAAAAAGTGGGACATTACTATCTGCAAAAGGCATACGAAAACATGAAAACATGCAAAGGCTCGGATTTGTCCAATAACAAGGGATTAGGGCGAGGTTTCGACTAAAGAGGAATTGTGATTATATAAAATAATACAAATAAATCAAAGATTAAACATGTGGTAGTGGGGGATCAAAACAGGAAAATGATGCGGCATGTGTTATGTTCTACAAATTGATAATATATTTCAATTATAATAGTGGTGTAGTTTGTGACATTTTTGGCACCATTTTAGGATTTTATTCAAATTTGACTTAATTTTGATTCGAATTAATAATCAATTTGAATTATTATTTTATGAAATTACACATCTATTCTAGATGTTTTTCTAATAGCTTTTCATGAGCATTTCTTTAAGGTACAATAGTACTATAATATCTAAAATTCCACAAAGAACTCAATCAAGAAATAATAATATTAAAAATGCATAATTACTGAATATTCTGTAAATGAAGAAGATTTAAATAAATGAACTATTCCAAAAGTAGAAAAATGCTGATCTACAAAATTGGAACTTTTGGTTTTAAAGGCAAATCATCAATTAAACTGTTGAACAATCGTTAACAATAAATGAACAAGATAAAACAATTTCTTTTTAAAACAATAAGATCTAATTAGTTACTTAGAAAATTATAAATATATTCACATAGGCTTAATACAAGTAGCATTTAAACCTCCACTTAGAGGATTAAACACTTTAATTTTAGCTTGCTTAAGAGTTGCAAGATGCCTAAATTGGGCATAATCATTGATGGGTGTCATGGAAACTAGCCTATGTCATGGGCCAGTTTTCTTTAACACTTTTCTAAATCTAAGTCTGTCACTGATAGACATAAATTTCTTTGAAGCAGCTAAAATACAGATAAAATTACACGGGTATGAATTTTTACCTGAATCTGAAACAATCACAATAATCTATCAAATTCATTTCAAAATTATGAATATTTTATATCCAAATATTAAAAATAATATGAAGCTAACAGATAGATCTACAATTGTAGAAACTAATTTACTAGCTTCAAATATAACTACAAATAGGACTATTAAATGGGATGAAGTAAGATTCCTTGAATTATGACAGTTGCAAACTACTATAAATTCTCATCCTGTAATAAATCAGGATGTAGAACAAGTTAGTGAAGATGCTAACGGAGATATTGTCATAAGATTCAATCCGAGAAGATCCATTACTCTTTCACGGATATCTTATCCCTCTTCTAATATATCTCAAAATGATTCGGATGAATTATCAATAATAAATCATAGGATATATAAAATAAATCTATCAAATAATAATTTATTACACCCAAATAGGGTAGAAAACCTATCTCCGCAATCGGAAGCCAGTTTTAATTTTAATAATGACTGATTTAAAATAATTCGCCAAAAAATAAATCAGACAAACTTTTTGATTATCTAGAACCAAAATATGAATCATTTAAAAATTGGTATCGTAGTTATACCACAGAAGATAAAAGAAGAAAAATCTCTGAAAATTATTTTGAAGAAAATGAAAACATATTTTATGAAGGAAAAGAATTTTTTTCATTCTTAACATGGTTTAGTAATCATATAACCAAAAAATTGGAAGATGAATTAGACATGCTAACCGGGAAATGGAAAATTAATTCTGGAGAAATAATAGAATCAGTTTATCCTCCGACTGTTCCCACAATATTGGATTTAGATAATAGAAATCCAAATTTTGAGTTAAATGCTTTTGAAAAAACTCTAGAAACTAATACCACCAAAAATTTTATTGGTGTAATCAAACAATTAAATTTTACAAATACAAATCTATCTTTAATATCAAATCACTTAATGAAATTTAAAAATAAAATTGATCAACTCTTTTTCTCTTTAAAAAACAAAAAAGAAGAAAAAACAAGTTCGATAATCATATCTTCAGCTCCTGCTTTACAACCACCTCGTAGTCCTAATTTCCACCTAGGACCATTGACTCAGGATTTTAAAGAATTAATTAAAAATATAAAAAGTACTAAAATAAAAACCTTAAATAAAGATGATCAATTAACTGATCAATCAGAAAATTCTGATAATGATAAAATAAAAATAGAACATATTGAAGAACAATTCCAAGATAATAATTCAGGATTAAAATTATTTAAAATACATAAAATAAAAGATAATAAGGCTTCATCTTCATATCAAACAAGACAGACTGATCGATACTACTATCATCGATCTACCCCTGCAGATGTTTTATATGAATAAGATAATAATAAATATCAAAAATGATTATCATTCATCTAATATTTATGAATAAGACATTGATGGTATGACTGATCGTCAAATATAAATAGTATTACACAGAATGATGATTTATGCTTCTGTCACACAGAGTCATAATAATCGAGCCCATCAAATTGTAACCCAATTAACATGCGGGTTTACTAGCCTTCTTAGAAGCTTGTGGGATAATTATTTAAATCAAGAACAAAGAGAAGAATTTCTAAGTCCTCCAATGATAGGAAACCCTAATAAAGAAAATACTGATGTTGTTTATAAATTAATTATCAATATTTTACAGCATTTTACCAGTATAATATCCGATAATGGAGAGACAATTTGTTCTCTTTTACAAAAATTAAGATGTCATACTTTGACACATTTTCGTTGGTATAAAGATGTCTTTTTAATTAGAGTAATGCCTCTACCAGATGCGAATAATACGCATTAGAAACAAAAATTTATTGAAGGTGTACATAATCTTCTTGTTGATAAAGTAAAAAGACAATTACATGATACTACTATTAAACATATTTCATATGAAAATCTGACATATGAACAACTGATAAATACTGTGTACAAGAAGACTTAGCCTTATGTACATATCTCAATTTGAGATATCAAATTAAAAAAAAAAAGATTAATAGAAAGAAAGCAATTAGGCACTTCTGTGAATAATTTGGTTATGATATTCCTAAATTTCCAAAAGCAAAATAAAATTTTTTTCGCAAAAAGAAGAAATATCATAAGCACTCTAAAAATATTATTCAGAGAAAACATCAAAGATTTCTCATAAGAAAAACAAAAATAGATAAATTAGAGAAATAAAATGCTACAAATATGACAAAACTTACCAATATGCAAATAAATGCATAGTAAAAAAAGAAAATAAATAAGCTTAATATTGACGATAATATTAAACAATTTATTTTCAAAATTATATTAAATTCATCTTCTGAAAATTCGGAGACATCTGACAATTCAAACAAAATTGAGGATAATTCCTCTTATCTATCACAAGTTGATGAAAATAATTGCATAGAATCTGAGTGCAAATGTCATAATGAAAATTATAACAAATCTATAGTTGAAATGAACGACTTATTTACTTTATCTTCTTTAATGAAAGAAGAAATACTTAAAATTGCATCTCAAATTGAGGATGAAAAGATTATAAATAAAATGCATAAAATAATAATTGAATATAAAGGAGAATCCTCCTTTTCTAATATCATGACTTTTCAAGGATATTCAACGAAAGAAGCTTTAAATAAAGCTTTAATTTTAAATATTGATAGTAGGTTTACTACTATAAATGATTTAAAAAATAAAGTTAATATTTTAAAATCTAAGATAAATATTTAAAAAAAAACCAAGAAAAAATAAATACTAGATTATTAAAATTATAATTAAATAATACAACAACTTAAATATCAGTAGAAAATGATAATAATTTAGAACAATCTTTTTTAAATTTCTTGCAAAGAGCTATTATGCATAAATGGTTTATAACATTTATTTTAAATATAAATCGAGAATATACTTTATCTAATTTTATTGTTCTTGTTGATAGTGGAACATATATGAATTGTATTCAAGAAAGAATAATACATTCTAAATATATTGAGAAAAATACACAGCAGCTAACTTCTGCTTCTGGAAATAAAATGGAAATTAAATATAAAATTTTTTCTGCTAATATTTGCAAAAATGATATTTATTTTAATACTCCTTTTCTATTAGTTAAAAATTTAACTCAACATATTATTTTGGGAACTCAGTTTCTTTATAAAATTATACCAATAAATAAAATTGATAATACTAACAAGTTTTGAAAAACCATTAATTTTGAATTTATTACTAATCGTACAAAAATTATTTTGAATGAAATAAATAAATTTAAGTTAAAACAAAATCAAATTAATTTCTTACAAGAAGAAATTACATTATTATCTAAGAAGAAAAATTGAATAATAATTTAATAAAAGAAAAAAATTTCTACTTTACCTAAAAATATGTTAAAAGAAATTTGTGGTGACAATCCAACTGCTTTTTGGGATTGAAAAAAACAGTGTATTGCTTTACAATATATTGATAATTTCGATGAAAGAAACATCAAGATGAAGGTACGACCTTGTCAAATGAATCAAAAATATTTAAAAATTTGTAAAAAAGAAATTAATGAACTCCTTAATAAGAAATTAATTAGAAAATCTAGCTCACTTTGGAGTTGTACTACATTCTATGTTAGAATAATGCAGAAAAAGAAAGAAATAAACCTAAATTAGTTATCAACTATAAACCCTTAAATGAAGTTTTAAAATGGATTTGGTATCCCATACCGAATAAAAGAGACTTACTTAATCGCTTAAGTAAATCTCTAATATTTTTAAAATTTGATTTAAAATCTGGATACTGACAAATTCAAATACTTGAATCTGATATATATAAAACGATTTTTACTGTTTTGTTTGGTCATTTTGAATGAAATGTTATGTTGTTTGATTTAAAAAATGCTCCTTCTGAATTTTAGAAAATTATGAATGAAATGTTAAATCCATGTTCTGATTATATATTACTTCATATTGATGATGTACTTGTTTTCTCTAAATTGATAGAAGAACATTTTAAACATCTAAAGACATTTCAATGGCTTGCCAAAAATAATGAGCTAGTAATCTCAGAGTCCAAAATTAAATTATTTCAAACCAAAATACGGTTTTTAGGACATAATATTGTCCAAAATACAATTATTTCAATTGAAAGAAGCATTGAATTCGCTTCTAAATTTTCAGATGAAATCACTAATCTCTGATAATTACAGAGATTTCGGGGTTCGCTAAATTATATAGCGGACTATTATAAAGATCTTACTTTAGATATTGCTGTTCTTTATAACAGATTAAATAAACAACATAATTCATGGACATAAAATCATATCAAAGTTGTCCAATTAATTAAACAAAATGTAGAAATGTTACCTTATTTACATATAGCAGCTCCGTCTCTCTCTAAAATAGTAGAGACATGTGCTTCTAATATTGGCTATGGAGGAATCTTAAAGCAAAAAGATTTTAATACGGAACATTTAGTTCGCTTTACATCTGACAAGTGGAATACCACTCACGAAAAATACTTGACCATAAAAAAAATGCTTTCGGTAGTCAAATGCATTACCAAATTTCAAGATGATTTATTAAATCAGAAATTCTTATTACAATTGAATGCAGTTCTATTAAGTCTATACTGTAAAGAGACATAAAAAATATTGTCTCTAAACAAATTTTTGTCAATTGACAAGCTCAATTATTTTGTTTTGAATTTAATATAAAATATATTGCGGGTAATATTAATTCTTTGTCTGACTTTCTCACTCGTGAATTTATGCAGGGAGAAAGACAAGGAGGGGTGAATCATCTCTCATCAAAGAGTTAGAATGACACCCCAACGGGGTGCTTTCACCTTTAGAGGGGGGAGAGGGAGGGGCCAACCTAATGTGACTCCATGAAAATTTATAATTTACAACAATATTTATATGGAAGCCCAATAGCCTCCACATCAGAAAATAAATCTCCTCAATCTCCTGATTTACAAATTCAAGAAGTCACAAAATTTGTGCAAAAAACATCAAAAGAGGGAAATCCTCGAAATCAATTTAGAGGATTATGAAATTAATGATCATTGGAAAATCAATAAGAGATATTTGGGCACAATTGCCTACGCTCAAAATAACTTTGATCGAGAATCATATGAGGCAATCCTCACTTCATTACAATGTGTTGAAATTCAACATAATTATAATTAACCAAATAATTCTATTGCATATAGCAATACGACAATAAATCGCATCTTGTATCAATGAGATTGATGTTTAACTCCTTTACATATTAAACAGGTTGAATTTGTTCATCCAGTAAGTAATAAAAAAATCATTTCTTTTCAATTAATGGATCAAGTTTTTTATGTCCAAGCTATGAATCGAGATTTTTTACTCATTAATCCTAGGTATTAACATTCTTTACTTTTTTGGTTAATGCCTAAAATTTTGAATAAAGAAATACCAGATTGGTTTTTAGAATAGTGGGAAAAATTTGGAACCACCAATGAAATTCTTCCAGAACTCATTAATGATCTCTATCCAACGTGGGTTCTCTTCTCCTCAGCTCGGCAAAAAAAAAAAAAAAAAAAANGGTTCTCTTCTCCTCAGCTCGGAAAAAAAAAAAAAAAAAAGAAATATTAGCCGATGGAATGTGTGAATTGTTATTCTTCTGTCAATCGCAAATTCCATGAATTTTTGCTTGAAATCTATGTCATCAACAAGGGAAAGTCAACATTAAATGCTTATGACGTACCTTCTTCATCAAATGACGATCACAAATCGTTGTTGATGATAAAATAATTTAAATTAATAAAGTCATTAATTCTAATGTTGAAAAAAATCGAGAATAGAAATCCTAAGAATTTCCACTTAAGGAAATTCATGATCAAATTAAAAAGAAATATCCTCGAGAATGTCTGGATCAAATGAAATAAAGAATATAAGAAGATTATCAGAAACAAATGAAAGAATTATTTTCAGAAGACGACATGCCAATCTCCAATCAAAGGTCAGATGACGAAGAAAATTGAGAGCGAATTGTGACCCACGGCTCAAATTAATGACAGAAAATTATTGTGGACTTCTACTGAGGTCACTTCAGAAGAAATTATAGGTAGTAATAACAGTAGATGAAATAGTACCGGTTGGTGGAATAGTGACTAAAATAATTCTGGTTGGTAATAATATTTTGAAATAATTTCTTGCTTTATGTCACATCCAATAGATGCGTTTTCTTTTATTAATTATATTGTATTAAGTTTTGAGTTCGCCCTCTATTATAAATAAGATTCTTGTTTTCTTTGCTAGTGTGCAAGTTTCCTTGGAGTCATTTCATGATAATATAGAAGTATTCGTCTGATGTGCTCTGTAAGTTTTAACTGTTTTAATATATATATATATATA
>JXCR01134933.1:1951-43758 GCA_002079205.1 Phalaenopsis hybrid cultivar
TTTATTTGATCGAGCCTCACCCTCAATTCTTGTGTTCATCCTTCGAGATAGATACATGATTTGAGGTAAAGCGCTCTTTCATTTAAACTATGAAAATTATGGGGTCAGTTTGACTTCATCTTTTTCAAAACTAAAATTTTTTAAACGTCCTTCCGAAGCGGGCAACGGGATTTCAATTCCAATGACCGACAGCTTCTTACGGGCAAACCCCACACCAAAAATAGTGCCGACATCACTAATTTCAATTGTTGAGATGTAATCAAAATTAAATTTCTAACCTATTATCAAATCAAATATTCAAAATTTAAAACGGTAAATACTAATCTATTAACTATATTTATGTAACAGAGATTCTTATGTGAAAAAGCATCCTTCCCACTACAATGAGGTTATGGTAAAATGAGATGAGATAGTATGTATTGTGCCAAATAGGAGCAATTTTAATTCTCTTCCCTGATACAGTGCATAGAAAATCACTAGATAATCTCAGTTTTTAGTCTCTAAATCAGTGGCTAGGCTAGAAAGATACCGACTCCCACTCCAGAGCTCCCATTTCCCTTCAACTGAAGGCTAGCTCTCGCTTCAGTTTTTAAACACTAAGACTGAATTGAAGATTTTAGTCTGTCACCCTAAAGGTTCTCCAATTTTACACCCAACAAAGAATATTTCCCTATTTATTTGCACTTAATTCCATAAACGATGTTCTGCTTCATCGAATCAATGTGATCCTTACTTTGTTATAGAACCCATACTCTATTTCCTGGATCATATGTTTTACAACACATTTTAACAATTCAATTGGCCAGATCGAAAAGTAAATTAAGTTCGAGTTGAAAAATCATCACAATTTATTTTACAATTTAATATTGGCACATTCATATTATCTCTTCATTTCACCATGTTTGAGAGTAGGGAGAAAGATTAAGGGAACTACTTAGACTTCATGAGAAAGAAATAACAAAACACAAATTTCATATATAAAAGAAAGTTCATACAAAACTGTAAACAAACAATAGTTATCTGAAAACTTTTTCTCAAAGCAAATCCCTTATAACATTTTCTTAGAAATGCAGGAAGAAGATATCTCTCACTTTTCTCCTTCTCCAACACTCTTACAGAATTTCACATAAAATCTCATCACAAAAACTCTAAACTATAAAAAAAAACCACTAATTGACTATAATATGGAAGCGGAATGGAATGATGTGGTGCAAAAAATGAAAGTAGGGAGTGAAAAACATAGAGGAGCGCTTTTTCTGATAAAATTTGGCCTAAAATAGAGCCCAAGGTCAGTTCTCCAAGAGGTGCCTCCAAAAACTCTTCAAAAAATTGTCCAAATACATCGAATCTTCTAGAAATGGGGTCTGCACCGCCTTGGGAGCCGTCGGCACTGAGTAAAAAATCTCTGCGTTAATTTGTTATGCGCCGTCGGTGCTGGCGACGCTGCACATTTCTTCAAAAACTTCATTTTGACTCCAAATTTTATCTTTTTTGCTTTCTTTTGTTTTAAGCCATAAAAATCAATAACCTGCAAGAAAACATCAAATACCTTCCATTAAAGTACGATATCATAAAAAATATGTATAAAATATGGGTCTAAAAATGCATATATTTTTTGTGTATTAGTTTCATAACCTTTTCCTGTTTCTGATTGTTGTCCCTTTTTGCCCCATGATGCGAAAGAGCAAGAAGATTGATACAATTGATACCACCGGGGGAACCCTTTCCCTTCTCACAGAGCATTTTTTGTGCTTCCAAAAGTGTCATACCTTTCAGTTCCTTTGAGCAATTCTGTAGGATTACCTTATGTGATCCTACGCCTTCGGAGGTGTTTTCTATGTGCCCTCCCCGTTAAAGGGGAGACGTGCATATCAAGCTGTTTCCACCCCCCTTAGGCGTTCTCTCTGTGCCCTCCTCCTTAAAAGGGGAGTCATGCATATCAAGTTATCTTTGTCGAAGTGGCTAGCATTGTGCCTGCTTCTCTTGTAAAAAGAGACCGACGCTCGATAGTGATTTAACGTAGCACGTGACTGTATACCCGTATCTCTGTGTTCTCAGGGATCTCCCTATCATATGCAAGTGAGTCTTTTGGTGGTAGTAGGTCTACCAGTACTGTCACTGGTGTGACTTCTGTTCCGGCTCTGTTCTGCTATAATTCTCCTGACGATCCACATGTCTCTCGATTAGGCAGGAAGAACAAAAGGACTAGAAATAGATTGCTGCAAATTTAGCAGCATGTTCTGCTTCAGGTTTCTGTACCTGTCCTGATTCAAGATTAGGTGGTACTTTGGCCTTCAGATTGAGTTGTTGTGATACCTTCCCGGGTTGGGTGACCGAAAGAAAATACGTTGAGATTTTCATACCTATTTTATACTATTTTTTATGATATTTCACTTTAAAGAAAGATATTTTTGAAGTTTTGTTGTAGGTATGATGAATTAGGGTCATTGGAGCAAAAAGATGCAAAAAGGAGCGAATTTGGAGCAAAAAGGACCAAAATGTGGAAATTTGAACTAGGGCGACGACGGTGAGCCCAATGGCTCCGACAACAAGATTTTCCCGAGACTCCAAAATTAATTCACTTAGAAGGCCCGCTGATAACACCCTCAAGGCCACCGACGGAGAGATCAGCGGTTATGTCCAATTGGGGCTTTGAATAAGGAAGAATTTTGGAAGGGTGCTTAGGCAAATCTTGGGAAAGCTCATTCACATCTTTAAAGAGAAAACTTTGGCTGAAAATAGAGAGGGAGAGACTCCAAATTAAAGTTAAAAAAAAAGTGTAGAGAGTCTAAATTGTGAGGAATTCTTTGAGAGATTGTAAGAGTGGAGGAAAGTGAGAGATTTCTTCCTCCTTGCCGCTTCGAAGAGAAATTCTGTGTGCTGTTAAGAAATGAAGAGATTCAGAGGAACTTTGAGGAGTTTTCTTGGGGAAAAATTAGAGATAAGTTTATTTAACTTATTGTAGTTTGTATGACTTTGCATATATATGAATTCCGAGTTTTGTTGTGTTTTCCCCATAAAATCTGAGTAGTTTTCTCTGTCTTTCTCCTTGTCTTAAGATTTATGAAATGGTGATTTGAATTGGTGAAGACATGAAAATGTTTAAGAAATTATGATGATCTTTTCCCCTCGATCTCAATTTACTTTCAATCTGGCCAATGAATTTGTTAAAATATGTTGAGTTTTACAACTAAAGTGAAGATTACATCCAAGATTCAGGGAGTAATTTGTTAAAATATGTTGAGTTTTACAACTAAAGTGAAGATTACATCCAAGATTTAGGGAGGTTAAGCCCTTGGAAGTTGGGTGCAAATAAATAGGGAAATAATATTATCGGGCATAGATTTGGAAACCTTGGAAGTTGGGTGCAAATAAATAGGAAAATAATATTATCGGGCGTAGAATTGGAGATTGCGTTGGAAGTTGCGTGCAAATAAATAGGGAAATAAAATTATCGGGCATAGAATTGGAGATTTTAAAGTAACAGACTAAAATCCCCAATTCGGTCCTATCGTTTGGGTGCTAAAGTGTAGATGTTAGCCCTTAGGCGAGGGGAACATGGGAGCTCCAAAGTGAGAGCCGGTATCCTCCCAACCTAGCGGCAGATTCAGTAAATAAGTGTAGGATTAGTCACTGTTCTTTATACCTGGACCAAAGGGTAAAGAATAGGTATGCTCCTATTTGGCACAATACAAATTGAACTGATGCACTTTATCCATTCACTATAATTTCTTGACAAGGAGAATGATGCTTTCTTATATATTGAATATCACGTCGAACCTTCATTAGTATAATTAATTATTTAATAATTATTAAAATTACATATTTATTTCAATTAAACCCTCATTAGCATAATTAGTTATTTATGAGTTATTAAGAAAATTACATATTTATTTCAATTGTCTATTATTAACCCTAACTTTCTATCATTAGTTATTTATTAGTTATTCAAATTATTTACTTATTTCAATTGCCTATAAAACCTTCATTAGCATAATTAGTTATTTAATAGTTATTAAAATTATATATTTATTTCAATTGCCTACCCTCATTAGTGTAATTAGTTATTTAAGAGTTATTAAAATTACATATTTATTTCAATTGTCTATTAGTGACAGAGAGTTATTTAAGAGTTATTAAAATTACATATTTATTTCAATTGCCTATTAGTGACAGATAAGCCAAAATTAAATTTCATTATTGCAATTAAAGTATTGCTTTTCTAAAATCTTAGTTCGTAGTTCTAATATTACTCTCTGTGGGATCGATATCTAGGACTCCATTAGAGCACTATATTACTTGAGCGATACATATACTTGCGTTGATAAGTGTGACTTTATAATTATTAAATATTTATTACATCCATATTTATCGAATCTATAACTATTATTAAGTTTTGGTACAGTTGCTGAGGAATTAAATCTTTTAGCAGCAGTATTAAATACTTATATTTTTAAGCATATATAAAGTCGCGATCATTGGGCGGACTACGTCCCCGTCAGATGCTTGCTGCGTGCCCTCCTTTGGAAAGGAGGGGTTGTGCTCGTATTGGTGCTACTTTTCCCTCGAGGAAGAGACTAGTACTAGATGGCGATGCGCTATGACGTACTTTCTCTTTTTCTAGCCTCTCTTGTTGTCCTTTCGTATTTTGAGGATTTTCATCCCGCGGATGTTACATTATCTAAGAGAGCCAAAGTTAAGTTTTTTACGGTACTGTCTTTTAGCGATGTGGACTGGGTCCCGCTACAACTTGTTTTGGTTCCAGCCTAGGATCGATGCTTTATTTCTGTTGATTGAGAATCACCTTTTTGTCCTTTGGCAGTGTGGATCGGGTCCCTGCCAGGACACTTTTTGATTCCAGCATGGGATAACACTGAGATCCCGTCAGCTGAGAATCGTTTCTCTCCTCTGTTTGGCTGTGTAGGCTATACTCTAGCTAGGATTTCTAGGAGACTCTTTCATCCTCAGGATGCAGTCCATTCTCACTCTACAGTCCTTATTGTTATTGCTGCCACGAGTTCTCTGACCAAGAAGATCGTAGGAGCAGCTTCCTCTTTAAGAGGAGATGTTTTTGCTGGTATGAAGACCGCCCCAACCCCCATCGTTCTTGATTTCTCTGAGGTCTCGCCTGTCCCTACATTGGGCAAGGGCGTCTAGAGGAATAGGAATGGACCGCTGCAACTATGGCAACTAACTAAGCCACAGGTCCTTATACCTATTGGGATTCCACTTTTCCCCTCTACGAGGACTGGGTCCTCTTCCTTGAAAGAAGTTCCTTATCTAGATCCTTCAGATGTCCGAACAAACTTATTTATTCTTTTTATCCTATAAGCACTCGTAGTAGGAGACCAGGGTCCACCCATCGGTCCACTATGAAGCCGGGATATTTACTTTCTATTGTGCAGGCCATGAGACCCGCCTAGGTGTTGCATGGGACACTTGGTGTGGTACTTAGTGCTTCTCTACCATATGTTGTGCCACATATATCATTATGATCCAACTGTAGCGGCTTTGCTCTCACTTGATGTGCCCACTCTTTTTCATAAGTCATAAGGAAAATATTGTGGCTTCCTCTTCGTCGCGCTAGATGAATTTATCCTATGTTGATAAAGGGAGGTATGGGGCACACCCCTATTGATTCTCACCTTGGCGAATACCCTATGGGTTAGGCAAATTCTTGCCGCCCTGACAACGAATTTTTATATACTTAAAAATACAAGAATTTAACACTGCTACTAGAAAATTTAAACCCTCGGTAATGATGCCAAAAACTTGATGCAACTTTTACTATGTAAGAATTTATGAACCCAGATTTATATATTTATAATGATTTTATAAAGTCATAATTTCAAATACAAGTGTACGTAGCACTTAAGTAATACAGGGCTCTAATGGAGTCCCGTTTATCAATCCCATAGGGAAGGGAGGTAAGAGGTCCTTTGTCAAATCCTAATCTACTACAATTAGTCCTTAGTTTGGAATGTCAATTAAAATGATGTTTTATTTAGCAACTACTCCTAAATGCAAGTGTTAAATGTAAATATAGTAACTATAATTAAATGCAAAATAAATTCTAAAGATAACTCTTTTTGGATGAATTGGTTTGGAGAATTTTTAGATATTAAAAACTACTACCATTTATTCCTTCATTTGGGAACTTTTATATATTAATTGCAGTAGACTACATTTCTTAGTGGATTGAAGCATAAGCTTTACCTCGTTGTGACGCTAAAAGTCTTTCAAGATTTTTAATGAAAAATATTTTCACTAGATACAAAATGCCTAGGATGATTATCACTGACGGAGGTACCTATTTTATGAATAAATATATTCAGAGATTGGTAGAAAAGTTTAATATTATTCATAGAATCTCTACTGCCTATCATCCTCAAAACAGTGGCTTAGCTGAAGTTTCTAATAGAGAGATTAAAAAAATACTTGAAAAGACTGTAAATCCTAGTAGAATAGATTGGTCCACTAGACTGGATACTGCATTATGGGCTTACAGGACTGCTTATAAAACTCCTATTGAAATGACTCCTTACATAATGATTTTGGAAAGACTTGTCACTTACCAGTAGAATTGGAGCATAAAGCATATTGGGCGATTAAGGAATTCAATTCTAATTTGAAAGATGCTGGTAAGAAGAGATTGTTACAATTAAATAAATTGGTAGAATTAAGAAATGAGTCTTCTGATAACAACATAATTTATAAGGAGAAACTAAAGTTATGACATGATTGGAAGATTAACCAAAAGAACTTTGAACCAGGACAAGAAGTTTTGCTTTACAACACTAGGCTGAATTTATTTCCTGGGAAATTGAAGTCTTGTTGGTTAGTTATTGTGACTAAGTTTATTATTTTGGAGCTGTTAAAATTGAAGATCAGAAAACTGGAAATAGATTTAAAGTAAATGGACACAGATTAAAACCATATATTGAGGGTAAAAGACCAACTTTTATAGAGGTTTTAATGATTAGTCAACCTGAATAACACCTGAATAGGTAGGGCTGATGACGTTAATCTAAGCGCTTTATGGGAGGCAACCCATAGTTATCTTTATTTTTTCTGCGACTATAATAGTTTTTATTTGAAATTATTGTTAGTGTGTGGCAGTATTAAGCTCTACTACTCTTTTTTACCCTTGAATCATCATAAGAATTGGATCCTTATTGAAAAATTGGACCGCATTCGGGCCAGAGCGAAACTGTGCAATTTTTGCCTTGGCGGCCGACGATGCCCTCGACGCAGTCGACGGTGGGTTTTTCCCAAGAGTTCAAGCAAAATAAATACAGAGGCTCGCTGACGGCGCCCTCCACCCTGCCGACAGCAAGACCGGTGAAATGGCGGTTACGTGGGTTTGAATGGTGGTTTTTGGGCGAGACTTACCCTTTTAAACTCCAAAATTTGATTCCTAAAGTCATATTTCCCCAAAAATAAAGTGAAACTTCACCAATTTCATTCCTATGACATTCAGTTCCCCTGATAATCCCAGAATGCAACTTTTCAATCAGTAAAAGTTTATTAGTGTGGAAGCACAACGAATTTCAACAAGTTACTAACAAAGAAAAGATTGATCAAAGAACGAGGATTTTTAAATCGCGGATTAAATAATCCCTCTAAGGCAATTGAAGAGACGATAGTGCGGCGAATATGAGAAGAGTTGTGCTACACTACCACCGCCGTGGTTGTTCCTGTGGTGATTAACCAATGAGTTGTTCATGTAAGAGGTAGATGGATCACTTTCTCTCCTGCATGAATCAAAGAATTATATATGATCGAGAACATTCCTGTCTGCCACTATTCCAATTTCGTCCCCCCGAGAAACCAAATTAATGAAATTTATCAATATTTAACAGACAAAACTGACGACTAGGAAATGGGAGAAAACGGGTATGTTTATTTTTCTGTGACACTTCTGAATCCCATTTCAAAATATTGGCATTTTTTCATTTCTGCAAAACTGTTACCGACAATGAAGATTGATAAAGTTTCTAAAGAAAGTGTTATTTTGAATAATTGCATCCAAAGGGGACTGTCGATTGATATTTGATAAATAATTGTGAATTCAGTTTTAGGCCTGATCGATAATGGGTCAACTTATGGGATTGGACACCCCTCCACAATTTTCTCACTTTGCAATCAGTTCCAAGTGTCCTACAAAAATTGGGAAAAAGTACTTCTACCTTGGAAGCCTTTGGACCCGACTGAGAGATTCCCAGCTTTTGAAGATGAAAATGACATGGCCATTATAATAGATCAATCATCTCGGAATTCACTGCCAGTTCAACTCTTAATTCCTGACAAGTCTCTGGTGATCCTGCGCCAAATCAAGAAATTGGAAAAGGAGGTACAAAATGTCATGAATGCAATTAATATTATGTTTGATTTCTTCAATCATCTAGACTAGAGAATGAAGGAACATTTTGATCACTCTGGACATTTAGAAGATAGCTTGATACTACTGATGAGGAGGATGCAATTAATAGAGGAGGATTCTACTAAAAAATTTCCATTCTGACTCTTCTACAACCTCTTCATTCATGTGCAATCAATGAGTGATCTAAGAGGAGAATCTAGTACTAAATCTGAAGCATAGTAGAGTTATATTACTACCTATCTGTCTATCTATGTATTTTGATTTGAACTTTGTATTTGCTTTGCTTTTAAATTATGCTTTTAGATCTCTGTATAGTTGAAACTAAGCATAAGTTGTTTTGTTTTCAGTGTTTTGAGTGTTGTGGCTTGGATTGCGACGCTGAATTAATGTGTTGAGGTTGAGAAAATACCGTTTTGAGTGTTGTGGTTTGGATTGCGATGCTGAATTAATGTATTGAGGTTGAGAAAATACCGCAATTTGAGTGTTGTGGCTTGGATTGCGACGCTGAATTAATGTATTGAGGTTGAGAAAATACCAAATTTAGGTGTGTTATGTAACGTATATTGTACCCCATGGAATTTATATATAAATGTGATGTTTTATGTTGTGGAAGTTTATTTATGCTAAGTACATCATTTATTCATTTAAAATTATGTTTATAATGATTGAAAAGATGTCGTTAAGGTTTGAAATAGATCAAAATCACAAAAATTCAAAATTTGAATCAAAATCAGTAGAGCCCGCCGACGGCACCCTCGACGCCGTCGACGACGGATTTTTCCCGAGACTCAAGTTCAAAATTCCAATAGAGCACCCCGACGGTGCCATCGACCCCGCCGACGGTGAGCTCATGAAAAAGCACCTTTAACCATGATTTTGACCAGTCAACCGCTACTGTTCATCATCCCCTTCCTCCTAAAAATGCCATTTTTGAACTAGGGCTTGAAAGATCTTGGATTCGATTTCAAGGCGGGATTAGATAATCTCTAGGTAAGAGCTTCACTCCAAACTAAAAATATTTGATTTTCACTATGGATTTCTTCCACATTGAGGAGATCCAAAAAATTTGAGAATGTGAAGAAAATTTGGGATGAAATTCATGGATCTTAGTGTTGAACTCTTAGAATTACTATTGGATGCCATTATTTGCATATTTGAAGTAATTTTTGGAAATTTTCTATAATTTGATTAGATTGAAATGACTCTACGACAAAAGAGACAAATTGAGTTTGAGGAGTCTCACTTCATCAATGCAATGACTAAAACAAGATTTACTTTAATATTTAAAGGAAAGAAGTGTATACAAGATCGAGTTTTTGAAAGTCCGGGAGGAGAAATTGGCTTCATCAATGCGAAGGCTCAGTCGAGATTTACTTCAGTATTTAGAGGGAAGAAATGTATACAAGATCAAGTTTTTGAGAATCCGGGAGGAGAAATTGAACGAGTTATTGCCGAGCGGAGATAGGAAAACTTTTGTTACACCACCAATAAAGCTGATGCAAATGTTGTGAAGGAGTTATACGCCAATTTATTCTATTCTGAAGACGGAATCGTTCAAGTGTGGGGATTTCCTGTTGAATTTACTGCCGCCCGCATCAATACCTTCTACGAAGTCCCAGACTCTTATAGTTGTCAATATGAAACCTTTAGTACGATGGAAGGCCCCCTGAATGATGTGATCAACTTTCTCACTGATGGGAAATGAACATGGAAGATAAAGCAGTGAGAACGGGTAAATTTTTCTGCTTCCATGTTGAATGCCACCTCTAAAGCGTGACACTATTTTATTTCTTCTATTATGTTACCGACTTATCACCATAGTGAGGTAACTAGAGATAGAGCTATTCTAAATTTTTGTATTCAGAATAATAGAACTATAAACATGGGGAGAATTATTTTTAAGAATATATTGACTACGACGAGGAGAGAGACAAGTGGAGGTCTAGAACATCCTTACCTTATTTATGCAATTTGCGAACTTTATGGAGTGGAAATTGGAGATGAACAATGGGTTTACCCTAAGAAACCCATTAGTAAGATAATTTAAAAACTTATGAATACCATGAGAAATGGAGACCAGGGAATAGCAGTTAAGAACCTTCTACTAATAGAGATGTTCTCTTTACAAGTTATAACCTTCCACCTCCTAGTTCCTCTACCCTCACTGATTTGATGAATGAGTTGACCTTGTAGCGGAAGAGCATAGAATTAATAAATGAAAGGATTGGAGGGTTAGAACATCGATATGATTATGATAGTGAGTATCTTTAGAGGCATTCAAATTTTGAGGTAGCTTATTACGAAGCTTAGGCCCGACACTACAGAGGTGAGTCTGACGTTACTTTCCCTGAGTGCCCCCGATATACTCAGTATCAGCCCAATCCACCTGCTGATCAACAGATGAAGTCATAGTGTGGCATTTTCATATTTGATATAATTGATGTACTTGTACTTTTATTTCTGTGATTTTTTGTAATAGAAATGGATGTTTATGTGTATTTGGACTTTCAATTTTATTATTATGTTGTACTAGGATAATTTTTAATTTTTGTTATAAAGTTAGTGTTATAGTTAAATTTGCATGTGTAGTTTAATAGATGTTGAGTAGTATTTTGTAGATTGTAATGTAATGTGATTTTTATTTCGCATTTTAATTTTAATTGTTTTGTTTAGTATTTTGATTGTGTTTGTGTTAGGAAATATTGTGCTTGTTTAATATTTTAGCTTTATACTTATTTCAAAATTTCATTACCCAAAAATTCTTTTAATGATTTATATGCGTAGAAAGCTTCTAATATTACAGACTAGGTGAAGTAGAAATGTTGAGAAGACCTACAAAAATTTCAGAATAATGAAAATGCCTAAAATTATGAGGCATGATTTATATTTAGAGTTTTTCTTTCCACCTGTATTATTTCATATTGAAAAATTTAAGTTTAGGGGAGGGAAGAAAAAGATTGACTATTAGATGTCCTCTATTTCAATATTTTTAAAAATTATTTAGAAGATTAACTATTAGATGTTCTCAATTTAAAAATTTTCAAAAATTATTAATATGATTTTATTTGTTTTTCTTTCCACCTGTATCATTTCATATTGAAAAATTTAAGTTTGGGGGAGGGAAGAAAAAAATTAACTATTAGATGTCCTCTATTTCAATATTTTAAATAATTATTTATGTGATTTTATGTAGTGAATTTAATTCAGGTAACTATATTTTTGTAGCTATTTAAGTATTATAGTAGATTTAAAGAAATATTTTTGTAATGAAAATTAATTTTGTAACTTAAGATATTTAGTATAAGAGAATAAGATTATAGTTAACTATTTAAAGTAAAGGAAACTATATTTTGAAGTATTAAGAATCTNACTATATTTTGAAGTATTAAGAATCTGGAAATTCATTTGAGAAAAAAAGATTGGGGCTAAGAGATGTAAAGACTATGAAATACTTATAAGGTAAAGGAATGCTTTGAGTTTCAAATTTAGGGAAAGAAATGTGATGTTCAAAATCATATCTATAAGGTAAAGGAATGCTTTGAGTTTCAAATTTAGGGAAAGAAATGTGATGTTCAAAATCAATAAGTTAAAGGAATGCTTTGAGTTTCAAATTTAGGGAAAGAAAGGTGATGTTCAAAATCATTAAAGGTGGAATGCTTTGAAAATGCTTTGAGTTTCAAATTTAGGGAAAGAAAAGTGAAGTTCAAAATCATTAAAGGCTATCCAATGTTTTGAGTTTCAAATTTAGGGAAAGAAAAGTGAAGTTCAAAATCATTAAAGGCTATCCAGATTTTTGAGTTTCAAATTTAGGGAAAGAAAAGTGAAGTTCAAAATCATTAAAGACTATCCAGATAATAATCCTCACTTGAAAAAAGGAAAAAGAAAGGATTGAAAACAATTCCTAAAAAGAAAAGAAAAACATATAGGATTGAAAGCAATCCAAATGAAAAAGAGAAAAGAAAGAAAAAAAATTATGGGAGTGAGGAGAAGCTTGAGGATATGCCTAATCAAAAATTGGCTTCACTGGACCTACCTAAAGAGAAAACCTAAATACATTCTTAAACTTATATTTATGGATTAGATCTTTTACTAGTAGAGCTCTCATGAAGTTCCTATCATTTGAATATTCTAAGTGACTTAATATTGCAACATATAGTCATTTGATCTTTTACTAGTAGTGTTCCCATAAAGTTCCTATCATTTGAATATTCTAAGTGACTTAATATTACAACATATAGTCATTCTTGAAATGTTAGAAAAGTAGAACTCTTAAACTTGATGACTAGATAATCTTGTGGCTATAGAGTTAATTTTATTACTTGAATTAGAACTCTTAAACTTGATGACTAGATAGTCTTGTACCTACAGAGTTAATTTAATTACTTGAAATTTTTCTAAAAATTTCACTATGGTATCTAATCTTTAAATCAAATGAGTTAATTCAATTACTTGATTTTTTTTCTGAAAATCTCGCTATGATGTTTATCTGAATCAAACTTATAGTATTGCTGAATTGAAACTTTACTACAGTAGATCATAACTTTTATGTAGTACGAAAATTACTTGAGGACAAATAATAGTTAAGTTTCGGGGATTTTGACGAAAGAAAAATATGTTTAGATTTTTATACCTATTTTATATGATTTTTGATGATATTGCACTTTAAAGAAATGTACTTCTGATGTTTTGTTGCAGGAATGATGAACTATGGTCTTTGGAGTAAAAAGATGCGAAAAGGAGTGAATTTAAAGCAAAAAAGGACCAATATGTGAAGAATTGAACTAGGGCGCTGACGGTCGCAAACGGCGAGATTTTCCCGAGACTCCAAAATTAATTCATTGAGAAGGTCCGCCGACGGCGCCCTCGAGGTCGGCGACGTCGAGCTCGGCGGTTATGTTCAACTAGGCTTTGAATGAGGACAAATTTTGAAGGGATGCTTAAGCAACTCTTGGGAAAGGTCATCCACAACTTTAAAAGAATATTTTGGCAAAAAATTATAAGAGCTTAGAGGTTCTAGAGGTTAGAAAGGTTCCATTAGTGTGTAGAGAGTTTGCTAGAGAGTTTAAATTGTGATGAATTCTTCGAGAGATTGTAAGAGTGGAGGAAAAGTGAGAGATTTCTTCCTCCTTGCTGTTTCGAAGAGGAATTCTATGTAATATAAATAAACAAAGAGATTCAGAGGAACTCTGAGGAGTTTTCTTGGAGAGATAAGTTTATTTATTGTTGTAGTTTGTATGACTTTGATTTTATATATGAATTTCGAGTTTTGTTGTGTTTTCCCGATGAGAACTGAGTAGTTTTCTCTATCTTTCTCCTTGTCTTGAGATTTATGAAATGGTGATTTGAATTGGTGAAACCATGGAAATGTTCAAGAAATTTTGATGATCTTTTCACTTTGATCTTCATTTACTTTTAATCTGGTCAATTGATTTGTTAAAATTTGTTGAGTTTTTCAACTAAAGTGAAGATTACATCCAAGGTTCAGGGAGGTCAAAACCCTTGGAAGTTGGGTGCCAATAGATAGGGAAATAAAATTATTAGGCGTAGAATTGGAGATTTTAGAGTGACAGACTTAAAATCCCCAATTCGATCCTATCATTTGGGTGCTGAAGTGTAGATGTTAGCCCTCAGGTGAGGGGAACGTGGGAGCACCGAAGTGAGAGCCAGTATCCTCCCAGTCTAACCGTAGATTCAGTAAATAAGCGTAGGATTAGTCAATGTTCTTTATGCCTAGACCAAAGGGCAAAGAATATGTATGTTCCTATTTGACACAATATAATTTGAACTAATTCACTTTATCCGTTCACTATAATTTCTTGACAAGGAGAATGATGCTTTCTTATATATTGAATATCACATTTGAACCTTCATTAGTATCATTAGTTATTTAATAGTTATTAAAATTACATATTTATTTCAATTGCGAACCTTCATTGGTATAATTAGTTATTTAAGAGTTATTAAAATTACATATTTATTTCAATTGCCTTCTTCATTAGTATCATTAGTTATTTAATAGTTATTAAAATTACATAATTATTTCAATTGCCTAATAGATGACAGATAAGCAATTTGAATTATATTGTTGTGATTAAGTGTTGATTTTCTAAAATCTTAGTTCATAGATAAGCAATTTGAATTATATTGTTGTGATTAAGTATTGCTTTTCTAAAATCTTAGTTTGTAGTCATAAGCAAATTGAATTCCATTGTTGCGATTAAGTATTGCTTTTTCTAAAATCTTAGTTTGTAGTTCTAACAAATTGAACTTCGTTATTGTGATTAAAATATTTCTTTTCTAAAATCTTAGTTCGCAGTTCTAATCTTACTCCCAGTGGGATCGATATCTAGGACTCCATTAGAGTCATATATTACTTGAGCGATACGTATACTTGCGTTGATAACTGTGACTTTACAATTATTGAATATTTATTTTGTCCATATTTATCAAATCTATATTTGTTATTAAGGATTTGGTACAGTTGCTGAGGAAGTAAATCTTTTAGCAGTAGTATTAAAAACTTGTATTTTTAAGCATATATAAAGTCACAGTTAGCTACCCCCCTTGTCGACTTAAGAGAAATACAAGGAGTCAATATTTAACTGGATTCATATGCAATCAAAGGAGACAAAACTAAGCACTAGCTAGGGTGGCAAGTTTGCTCTGATAAATCTTGTAAAAAACTAAAATTTTGTTTCCCAGGCTACAACCCCCCACCCCTCAAGAATGGCCGAGGTGACATTATTTCAGAGACTAGAGGAGGCTTTACCAGAATATTGTTTGCTTAGATTGTGTCACACGATTGACATATATCATTTAATGGTCTAGCAAGCATCTCATAATCAGGCAAGCATTCTGCATCGGGCTCGATTAGAGCTTGAAGGGAAACTAGCTAAGGCGGAGAAGAAATTGAAGAAAGTAGAGGCGGATGATCTCATTTTGATGGAAGAAAACTGGGTCCTGAAAGAGCGCATAGCTATAATAAAGGGATCTGATGAGTTTTTTGCCAAGCTTTCTTTCCATCTAGTATAAAAGGCTATTCTCACACAGAAATTCAAGAAGGGGGTTTTTGGTCATATGACAAAGAAAAGACTAATCACCCCCAACTGAGTTAATCTGAAGAAAGTTTCTATACTGTTAACCAACTTAGACAGCAAGGAGGCCAACTAATTAAGGCAGCGGAAGTGATAGAGATGATGGTGTGTCGATAACAATGTAGATCGGTTCTGACTTTTGATTGTAAAAAGGAAAAAAAATTCTCTTTTTCCTTAATTTTGAAGTGTCGTTTTTATTTTTTGACAGGGAGAGTATCTTTATAGANTTGGTGACCAACTCAGACAACAAGGAGGCCAACTAATTAAGGCAGCGGGAGTGATAGAGATGATGGTGTGTCGATAAACATGTAGATCGGTTCCGACTTTTGATTGTAAAAAGGAAAAAAAAATTCTCTTTTTCCTTAATTTTGAAGTGTCGTTTTTATTTTTTGACAGGGAGAGTATCTTTATAGAATCATACAGATTCAAATATTTTAAAACACGATATTAAAACAATACACTATCTCGAGAGATAAAAGTTCCACTTTAAGATGGTTTTGATTAATTAAATTAAGCAATTTTAGAAAATTGTAATGATCTACAATTAAGACTCCCAAATTTTTCTGTTGCCTAATCTGAATATTGTATGAGGTTTAGATTAAATATGGGGTTTTAAAATTCCTATAAGAGCAAGCCCCTATAGTTGTATACATCTTAAGTAACTAAATCTACTTAAAAAAAGTCTCGATTATGGTTATGGTATTGTCTTTAAGAATTTTATAAGTTTGGGTTTCCATGATTGATCATTGGTATTTCAAATGAAAAAAGCTCAAAGGTGGAATAGTTATTAGCATAATCCAAAGGAAAACGAGTAAGAGATGTCGAAGATGCTGAGAATACCGAGTGACGTCCCAATTATCCTACTTCTTAATTTTAGGTATTTTAAAAGTAGTTTATTTAATGTTTCATCCTGATATTTTATAAGAAAGTTAAGACTCAAATTTCACACGATATATATTCGTGAGAAAATCTAGGAGGTGAGAATGTATTTCGTAACTAGACGAGCTACCTTGAAATTCTAAGCATGAAGTGAGATTCACTAAAATAAGCAAAACCTCAGAAACCTAATCTAAAAGAAAGAAAATATGACAAGAAAAAGTGCAATGGACGTACAACCATGTCTAGAAAGGGTTGTAATCTAAATCACATAATCACGTTTAAAATAATGCATGACCAATCTCAATGAATGCAAGATATGATATGTTAGCATGCAGATGTCTAAGCCTTTGATGCTAATCAATTTTCGTTATGGCTTGAGTATAGAATGTTTGTTTTCTACTTTCTTCTTGAAGAATAACCGAGTAAAGGCATTGTTTGTTGTTGCTTGTAAGTAACGACTTGTTTGTTTTGAGATCCTTTATTAGATAGCCAATTGGATCAAATTGAAGGGAGCAATGATTGTCCGAAACAATGTTATAGACATATTTCAAGTTATGTGAAATATAAGGGATATTTAAAAGTTTCTTAAAAAAAAAAACTGATGGTTTGGAGTCGGAAAGATACCTTGACCAATATGTGGATGAGAATACTATCATCGTTTCCAATCCCAACATATTCATTACCATTAGATAACTATGGTTGTTAAATATTATGATAGTTGGGAGTCATGTGGGACGAGGCTCCCTGTATCAAGAATCCAATCATTGGAGGAATCAGGTTTCATGGCAGTGGTAAGAGCAATTTGTGATTGGGACTGAGATTTGGGAACATAAACAAGGTTGGACCAATGCCAACATAAGAGAGAAGGATGCCTAGTCTTTTCATATATTTGACAAATGGTAGTAGATTTTGGACAACTGTTGGGAGTTGGATTCATTGATGAATGTCCAACGAGTTAGGTGAGTGGAGAACATTGTAATTTGGATTAAGCTTTGTTCCTTTGCAACATTTGCGGTGAGGTGAATGTCCTCGTTGCAGAGAAGAGCATAAAGATCCTCCAAAGCGATGGGTTCAAGCGTGTACGAATGGCAGTTTTAAAAAAAATATAAGATGTGGGAAGACCATTCAAGATGTAAATTATGATATCTTTTGGATCAACATGAGACTCGGCTGCAAAGATTTGATCCACAAGAGTCTTGATTTTGGTAAGTTATTGAGTCATTGAGTTGGTTTTCATAGAAATGTTATGAAGCTCTTTTTTGAGCTATGTAATGTGAGATCAACTATAAGATTGAAGTTGGACAGGGATGTCCAAATAGCAGTAGTAGTTTCTATATTCAACTCATGAGGTAGAATGGATGAAGAAATAGTGGAATAGGCAGTGACAAAGAGGCTTTTATCTATGAGTGTCCAGTTGTAATAGGCATGATTAATTGAATTATCATTCACTAACAGAGGAGGACAAAGCCAAGTGGTGTCAAGAAACGATTTAAACCCGTTAGCTTTGAATAATTTGTAGATCTGAGAGCGCCAAATCGGGAAGTTATTNCCCATTTCTGATTGTTTTTTTTTTTTTGAATATTTGCTCCCCCATTTTTGAAGTTAAACGCTCAAGCACAAATCACTCACTCACATGCCAATTCTGGAATCTAATACATCTTTGATGGGGACGAAGCTCTTAACAAACCTGGTTTAGGGACACAAAACAATCTGCTGTTATTATTGGGAACTGTGCTTATTCCTGGAGCTTGTGTTGGGTAATAGAACTACTTATGGAGAGTTGTGGATAAGTTTCTATATTGAAAATTGTGCTAATTTGCATTGTAGATTGGCATTAGAGCAGATGTTTTGAGTAATTAGAGTATTTAACTTTTGGAAGATTTACATACATACCACTCAATTCCTATGTATCACATTTTTAACTACTCAACTTCATTTTTTACATACTACCTTTCCTATGCGTACTAATGTGTATTTTACATTTTAATAGTTAAAAAGTGTCATTTTTTTCTATGAATTTAAAGATTTGACCTTTAGTTCAACTAATAGAATGCAAATTGTCACCTTCTTGTCAGATATCGTGGTAAAAGTTTAACTTATGGCACAGGTTTTTAGTGCATTATGTTCTGCCATGTGTTGGTTTGCATATGAAGTTTGCTTGTTAAGGAAATTGGCATTGGGATAACGTGGTAAAAGTTTAACTTATGGCACATGTTTTTTGTGCATTATGTTCTGCCATGTCTTGGTTTGCATATGAAGTTTGCTTGTTAAGGAAATTGGCATTGGAAGTTTGTGGCTAAACTTGGTCAATCATTTAAAGTTTGTTCCTATTTTATTTCTTTTCACATACTTAGTGATCAATGATTGTAGACTTTGGCTTTGTTTGATGTAGTGTTTGGGTGGTTTAATTTCTTAATGAAGCATTGAAAGTGCAAATTGCTTCTATTTGATTATTTATAGTGTTGTTTACCTCATATCAATTAAGTATGTTGTACTTTAACATTTAAATTTTATTTATAAATATTGATCCTTAGAAATTAAATGATATAATTTTGTTTTCTGTAATATTACGCTGGAAACAAAGTGTATCACATTGAATGTAATCACATAATGACCTTGTTCTTTTTTAAGAAAGTTGTTAAAATTCATTATTGTTTAGATGCTTTTAGAATTATTCATGTATCTTAGACCAATATCATCAACAACAACACAAAACCTGTATCCCACTAGGTGGGGTCTAAATGAATCCTTTTTCTCCATTGCGTCCTATTTAGTGTCATATTTTCATTTAATTCTAATAAATTAAGATCATTTTTATATAATATGCCTAAGTTTTCCTGGGTCTACCTCTACCTTTTTTAACATAAGTCGAATCTAAAACATCTTCTCTTCTTATCAGATCATTAGATGGTTGACTTTTAATGTGGCTAAACTATCTGAGACGACTCTATCTAATTTTGGTCATCACTAGAGCTACACCAACCCTATCACAGATATATTCATTTTGCATTTGTCTTTAAGTTTAAAGCCACTCATCCACCTAATCATTCTCATCTCGGCAACAATTAACTTAGTTTTATGCTTCTCTTTTAAAGGCCGACATTCAACGCCATAGAGCATTGCAGGTCTCACAACCATCTTATAAAATTTTTCTTTCAGTCTAAATGGTACTTTTCTATCATACAATAGGCCCGAAGTATTCCTCCTCTTCAACCAACCCACTTGAATTCTACTAATAACATCCCAATCAATATCACCATCACTTTGAACAATAAATCCGCGATATCTAGAGTGTTCACAATTTTTAATAATTTGATCATCCATGGTTACATTTCTGTCACTATAGTTACTACTACTAAAATTACATTCCTTGTATTCAGTTTTAATTCTACTCAAATGAAGGCCTTTAGACTCCAAGGTAGACCTCCATAATTCAAGTTTTCGTGAGCTTTTTCTCTCGTCTTATCCACGAGAAGAATATCATCAGCAAAAAGCATACACCAAGGTACATGCTCCTGTAAGTGTCCAGTAAGACCATCCATAACTAAAGCAAAAAGATTTGGGCTTAAGCTGATCCCTGATGTAAACCAACAGAACTCGGAAAATATATGGTCAAACCTCCTTCAGTTCAAACACAAGTAACAACTCTTGTATACATATCTTTAATGACTTTAATTTAAGTCACACCAACCTTTTCTCTTAAGAACTATCCAAAGGATATCTCTTAGAACCTTATCATAAGCTTTTTCTAAATTAATAAAAATCATATGTAGATCCTCTTTATTATCTCTGGACTTCTCCATCAAACATTTTAATAAATTTATAGCTTCTATATTAGACCTGCCAAACATAAATCAAAATTGTTTATGATAAATCTTTGTAATACATTTTAATCTATGTTCAGTTACCATCTCCTATAATTTTAAAGCATGACACATGTACTTAATTGCTCTAGAGTTTGCACACTTTTGTGATTCTTCTTTATTCTTAAAAATGGGACCAAAATACTCTTCCTCCACTCCTCGGACATCTTTTTAGTTTTTAAAATAATATTAAAGAGTTTAGTAAGTTAAGTAACTCTAAAATCTTATAAATATTTCCACATTTCAATTGGGATACCATCAGGTCCTAGAAACTTTCTACCCTTGGTTTTCTTTAAAGCCTCATCAACTTCTTTATTAATAATCCAATGGTAAAAATGAAACATTTTATTATTATTAAAAATATTAAGACGCTAAGGTCGATCTTATTTTTTGAAACTTCATTAAAAAGTTTATCAAAACAACTCACTCACCTATTTTGAGTATTTTTTTTAAGAAAAACACTTTTTGATTTTTATTTTTAATACACTTTACTTGAGTTAAGTCTTTACTTTTCTTTTCTCTTTGTTTGGCTAGTTTATACATATATTTTTCACCCTTTAGTATCTAATCTATTATAAATATCACTGAATGCAAAATTTTTAGCGTCACAGTTTGTTCTCTTCAACTCTCTACGGGTCGTTTGATATTTTTCTCAGTTCTCTAAGCTTTTACATTTAGACCAATTTTTATAATATAACTTCTTATATTTTATCGTTTCTTGCACATTATTACTTCACTACAAACTATTTTTATTTATAAAAGATTTCTTTTAATTCTTCAAGTACAACTTTTGACACTTATTTAATAGTGTTTGTTACTTTATCCCACGTAAAATTTGCTTCTTCATGAACATCACAAATTTTGAAATATTGAATTTTATTAATAAAAATAATTTTATTTGTCTTTTAGGTATCCCCATCTAATTCTACGATAATGATTCATAGTATTTCTTATTTTATAACTCTTTATCTTAAAATCTAGAACTAATAATCGATGTTTAGTACTTAAATTTTTACTTGGAATGACCTTACAATCTTTACATTCTCAACGATCTATTCTTCTCATAAGAGAATAATCAATTTATATTTTATTATATCCATTCTTATAAGTAATAGTATGCTTATCTTTTTTCTTGAATAAAGTATTAGCAATAACAAAAGCATATGCTAAAACAAAATCTACTGTAGCTCCACGTTCTTTATTAAGCACTCCAAAACTATAGCCATCATAAATATTTCTAAAATCTTCTACCATTCTACCGACGTGCCTATTTAAATCTCCTCCAATAAAAATTCTTTCTTCAAGAGGTATCATTTGTATTAAGTCTTCTAAGTCATTCCTAAATTTATCTATAGAACCTATATCTAAACCTACTTGAGAAGTATAAACACTTATAATATTAAAAATCTTAGTATCAATAATAATCTTAAGAACTATGATTTTATCTCAAACTCTATTAATTTTTACAACATTTTCTTTCAAACTCTTATCTATAATTGCACCTACAACATTTCTAGTGCGACACCTGAATATTAAAGATTAAAACCTAAATTATCAATCTCCTTAGCCTTTTCTCCAAGCCATTTAGTTTCTTAAACACAAGATATTTATCTTTCTATGATTCATAATATCAACTAATTCCATTAATTTACCAGTGAAAGCGTCTATATTCTAAGATCCTATCATAATATTAGTTTCATAGACTAACTTCTTTACTTGTATCTGTCTGTAATGTGAGAACCCTTGCTTATTTGACACTACATCCTGACGCCAGTGTAGTGACACTCCCACACTTTTCATTGTATTCAAACCATACAGCTCGTCACTTCTAAGGGACACCCTAACACTTAAACAATGATCAAAATGATTCTTGTCATGATTTTTTCGATAATTTTTATGCTGTTGTCGACTACCTAACGCAACTCACTCACTTTTCATATCTAGGCTTGAGACCGGCAATAACAGTGTTCATGAAATTTAAATTCTTAAAAACACAAATATTTCTAAAACAATCAAAGTAAACTGAAGAATATATTACACATGATAGTGTTGCGTTAAGGATTTTAATTTCTAAAGTAAATTGAACTTGAGAGACTATGAAACATTGAAGCACATAAGAAAACAAATCAAGTTCGTATGGAAAGGCTCCTTCACTATCATTTTGGTCTCCCTTTTCTACCTCTCTCCATTAGATAATGAAGGGTGATAAGAATGAATATGAGGCTCCATAAAAAATTTTATCAAATTACTTTTCAAGTTCTCTTCCTTATTAGAGTTTCTCTACATTTTCCCATTTCTTTCTCTTAGAAAGTTATTCTTATATAAACAAATGAAGACTAGAATATATGAAGTTGAGGCTTATTTAATCTCTATGACATTCTCCATATTTGTTCTGATCCTCCTTTCTAGGTTGCAAAACCTTGATAAAATGTCTATTGTTACCCGAATTTTGTGCTTAATCATTTTCTTTCTCTGCGCAACGGACATAAGTCACATATCACGAAATATGTTAACATTCTAATCGGTAAGATCAGGAGTAAATGAAAATCTTTGGTTAACACAACAACGAAAAAATACTTTCTCAGAAATATGATACAGCGAAAAAATCAATTGAGAAAAAAAAACCACATACCATGAATCACAGAGGTGCGGAAGAAAATTTAGTTACATATGTTGGAAAGAACGCCAGAAACGAATTCTATAAAAATCATCATTGTAAGTAATAACTGAAAATAAGATTTACAACACAATTTGTTTTATCTCCCAGGAGAGCAAACTCTTCTCTCATACAATAAATCTCTCAAAATATGTAAGAAAATACAAAGGAAAAGTTAGGAAACACCATTATCATCTCAACCCCAAGAGAGGAAGAGAATCATAAGGTTCCTAGCTCACTTCTTCCCAAATGATTCTCTAAGGAACCTTTTTTTAGCTTAATCGATGAATTTGATAAGAAAATTTTTTGCTAAAATAATTTATCGCTCCATTGGTGCTGTCAAGTCAAAAAGTGGCGTAGTCACGCCAACCTTGTAAATTGGGTGGCATGGTCACGCCCGATACTGGCATGGTCACACCACTTTAGACTGCTTTTATGTCAGTTTTTTTTTTTTGTTCCAAAATGCACATATTTAACACTTATATCCTATATAACCAAAAAAAACCTTTCGGAAGTATAAATCTGCGATAGATTAGTAAAAATAATTGGTAAATTGTAGGGTAAAAGATATGTAAAATTACATAAAGTTGGCTCATGTCGACTATCCACATACAAAAGAAGTACAATATAACAATTACCGAAATGTTTGATGAAACGACAGTGATATGCTTGACACTAAATATATCCATTGATTGTCATGAATCTGTCTAATTTCCTACATTATTGTCTTGGGACTTGCTTCGAATCATAAAGACTTCTCTTCAATTTGCAAACCATGTCTTCTTTTTCTGGAATTTTATATCCCCGCGTTTGCACCATATATAGTTCATTCTCAAAACTTTCCTATTAAAAAATTATTTTTACATCCATTTGCTTATAATGTAGATCTTCCTTTGCTACCAAGCTTAACACAATTCTCATAGTTATCATCTTCAATACAGGAGAAAATGTCTTTGAATTGTCCAGTCATTATTTTTGTTGAAACCCCTTCACAACAAATCTCATCTTGTAGCGTCTGCTATCATCTGACTTTTCTTTCAACCTGTAAATCTGCATGTTTTGCAATGTATTTTTGTCATTTGGTAATTTTGTCAAATCCCATTTCTGATTTAACATCAGTGACTGTATCTCGTCATCTATGATAAACTCTCACTTTTTTCAGTATTTAACTTGAGTGATTTCTTCATAGCACTCTAATTCACTACTATCAGTTAACAATATATATTACAAAAAAAGATAATACCTTTATATCAATCGTGGGATTTTATTGGACTTCGTGGCTTTAGAGTAGATGTCTGAGGAACTTTCTTTACTTCATTCGATTGAACACCCTTGCTTTCTCTTTCTTTTATCTCAACATATTTGAAGGGTTCTTCAAATGTAAATTTTGGATAATCAAGTGGTTCTATTCCGTTTATTGTATATCTCTATTTCATTAAGAGTAACATTCATTCTCCTAATGAATTTCTAATCCTGATACTCTCAAAATTTATACCAAATTTATTTAAGTCATATTCAATGAAAGTGCAGTTGACAGACTTTAAATCAAGCTTACTCCTAGATTTTGCATCAATATGAACATAAGATGAACAACCAAATACTTTCTGGTGAGATTTACCTCCTTGCCTCTCTAGGCTTCTTTAGAGAAGCCTTCTTTCAAAGATACTGATGGATCACGATTGATCAGATAAATTGCAGTATTCACTGTTTTTGCCCAAAACTACTTTAATAAGCTTGAATGCAAGCTCATACTCTTCACATTCTTTTATGATGATTTTATTTATTTGCTTAACCATACTATTTTGCTGTGTTATTCTTGGAACAGTGAATTCATGCCTGATTTCCCTTAAAACATAATTACTCTCGAACCTTTTGACTACGATATTGGCCACCATTATCTGATATGAGTCAGTTGAATCTAAAGTTTCTCATTCTCAATTAAAACTTTTCCTCTTCTTAAACGCCTTAATTATATCAAATTTATGTTTTACGAAGTACACCCATGCCTTCTTGGTGTGATTATTAATCAAAGTGATAAATTACTGAGAACCTCCAAAGGATTGAACTGAAGTAGGATCCCATACATCAACATGTACCAACTCTAATTTTTTGGACTTCATCATTGACCCTCTTTTAAAGAAAGTTACTTTCATTTGTTTACCATAAACACAATCTTTGCAAAGTTTAAATCTATAGATTTTAAACCATGAAGCTTGTTCTTAAAAATGAGGGACTTCATGCCTTTCTTACTCATATAGCTAAGCTTGCGGTGCCATANTAAGCATAAAATGTAAAATATAGAAGAGCACCCTAAGCCATATGAAGTCGTGTTTTCATATATAAAGACATAGGAACTCATACAGTTTTGTACATCCAAAATAGCCCGGAGTACATAAATACAACTCAACCACTAGCTAGGAGAAGCAGAATAAAAAAAAAACTATAAAACTACGACCACGACGAGTAGCATAATGATAATGTTATTTATAACAATGACACGCTGTAGCTCCCGTGCTGCCCTTCGTCATTTAAAACTCGCAAATCGCTACTAACATCATCCTCAGCATCAGAGAAATTGTCCGTCCATCGGAAAAATCTGCATTGATCGGCAATGCTTCGGGGGCATGTATAAAACTTCCTACCATAGCTATGTGCCTGCCGTGAGGTCAAAAGTGGGGTTTGCAGGTCACAATGACAAACCACTCGTCGGGAGGTAGCAGACATCCTAGAACTCATATTATCCTGAAAAATAATGCAACATAAAACATAATTACTAACATATTAGGTAATAAAAAAAGAGCTCATTAAAATTGAAATATTTGTTTGAAAACAAATACAGACCCTAGATCATATTGTGTTTACAACAGATATGAATCCAAATAATCACTCTCTAACTAATGAGGTAGTGATCTCCTCATGAAGGGCCGCCATTTCATTCGCACACTGCCCATCTTGCGTGCAAACTGAGGCATTGTCGTTCTCCTCCGTTGATAGAGATTGGCCAATGCGGTATTCAAAAGCTATGATTGACACTTCCTCGTCATTGACCTCGACACGCTCGAAATCAACATCAGCTCGAGTTGGATGCCGCCTAATATAGTTATTAAGGGTCATAGTGGCTAACACTATATGCACATGTTTCGGAAACAGATAAGGTGACATATCTCGAAGTATGACCCATTTTTTCTTCTAAACTCCAAAAATCCTCTCAATTACGTCTCGCAAGGATGAACGTCTTTTACTAAAGATCTCTTTTCTATTTCTTGTACGATTGGTGGCTCTCTGAAAATCTGGAATATGATACCTTGTGTCAGGATAGGGTTTAAGGTACCCCATCTGTATTGGGTAGCCAACATCCACCAAATAGTACTTCCTTGAAAATATATAAACTTTAGGAGAGCACACAAAAAAAAATCTATTTGTATTAGTAAGGAACTAACCATGCGGTGGGTGAGGAAAATTGTACTCCGGATTTTTCGTTGCAATTTTAAAAATTCTACTATCATGTGCGCTGCCCTCCCATCCAGCCAATGCAAATGTAAAACATATGTTGAAATCACATACTGCCATGATATTTTGAGTTGTGGTTCCGGAATAGTCGATATATGCAACTTTCTCGTTATCCGACACCCTAGCATGAACGTGCGTTCCATCGATTGCGCCGATGCAACCCTTTACGAATAAGTGAAATTATTTCAATATACAATCCAGTAATATTTATTTGAAGTATGAATGTCTACCTTGAAATATGACATGCATCGGGCATCGTTGCGAATCTCTGCTGGCGTTTTTGCAAACATTGGATCTGTGAGTTTTATTATGACTTGTGCTAGACTGACAAGAGAACTCAAACCAACTGAGAAATACCTGCTTATTGTTTCAGATGAGTGTTGGAAGCGTTCCATGACTCCCCGCATTGACTCGTTCTGTGATAAAATATAAAGTGTTATGCCCAATACTTCACGGTCTGTTGTCCTAGAAGATCCGTGAAGTTCATGAGATGGTTTAGATCTAATAATAGATCACTGAAAACGCCCTGGGACATGCAGAAGATGTTTTGAAATCTAGTTGGGTGTCCTGAAATCATTTCTCCCATCCATTTGTCTCCAATTTGAGATGATGTGTAACACGGCTCACGGTCAACATACTTATTATAATAATGCACTAGTATATTTATGGCTGCATTTCGACGTCGGCGTCGGACTTCCTCTGGGTCCATGACGATATGAACTATACATTATACNTATACAGTTTCGTACATCCAAAATAGCTCAGAGTACATAAATACAACTCAACCACTAGCTAGGAGAAGCAGAATGAAAAAAAATGTAAATCTACGACCACGACGAGTAGAATAATGGTAATGTTATTTTTAAAAATGACACGTTGTAGCTCCCGTGTCTGCCCTTCGTCATCTGAAACTCGTAAATCGCTGCCAACATCATCCTCAGCATCAGAGAAACTGTCCGCCCATCAGAAAAATCTGCATTGATCGGCAATGTTTCGGGGGCATGTATAAAACTTCCTACCATAGCTATGTGTCTGTCGTGAGGTCAAAAGTGGGGTTTGCAGGCCACAATGACAAACCACTCGTCGGGAGGTAGCGGACATCCTAGAAGTCATTTTATCCTGAAAAACAATGCAACATAAAACATAATTACTAACATATTAGGTAATGAAAAAAGAGCTCATTAAAATTGAAATATTTATTTGAAAACAAACACAAACCCTAAATTATATTGTGTTTACAGCAGATATGAATCCAAATAATCACTCTCCAACTAATGAGGTAGTGATCTCCTCACGAAGGGCCGCCATTTCATTCGTACCCTGCCCATCTTTCGTGCAAATTGAGGCATTGTCGTTCTCCTCTGTTGATAAAGATTGGCCAATGCGGTATTCAAAAGCTTCGACTGACACTTCCTCGTCATTGACCTCGACACGCTCGAAATCAACATCAGCTCGAGTTGGATGTCGCCTAATATAGTTATTAAGGGCCATAGTGGCTAACACTATATGCACCTGTTTCGGAAACGGATAAAGTGACATATCTCGAAATATGACCCATTTTTTCTTCCAAACTCCAAAAGTTCTTTCAATTACGGCTCATAAGGATGAATGTCTTTTATTAAAGACCTCTATTCTATTTCTTGTACGATTGCTGACTCTCTGAAAATCTGGAATATGATACCTTGTGTCAGGATAGGGTTTAAGGTACCCTCTTTGCATTGGGTAGCCAACATCCACCAAATAATACTTTCCTGAAAACTTATAAACTTTAGATGAGCATACAAAAAAAAAAACTACTTGTATTAGTAAGGAACTAACCATGCGGTGGGTGAGGAAAATTGTACTCTGGATTTCTCGTTGCAATTTTAAAAATTCTACTATTATGTGCGCTGCCCTCCCATCCAGCCAATGTAAATGTAAAACACATGTTGAAATCACATACTGACATGATATTTTGAGTTGTGGTTCCGGAACTATCGATAAATGATACTTTCTCGTTATCTGGCACCCTAGCATGAACGTGCGTTCCATCGATTGCGCCGATGCAACCCTTTACGAATAAGTGAAATCATTTCAATATACAATCCAGTAATATTTATTTAAAGTATAAATGCCTACCTTAAAATATGACATGTATCGGGCATCGTTGCAAATCTCTACTGGTGTTCTTGCAAACATTGGATCTGTGGCTTTTATTATGGCTTGTGCTAGACTGACAAGAGAACTCAAACCAACTGAAAAATATCTGCTCCCCGCATTGGCTCGTTTTGTAATAAAATATAAAGTGTTATGCTCAATACTTCACGGTCTGTTGTCCTAGAAGATCCGTGAAGTCCATGAGATGTTTTTAGATCTAATAATAGATCACTGAGAACACGCTGGGACATGCGGAAGATGTTTTGAAATCTCGTTGGGTGTCCTGAAATCATTTCTCCCATCCATTTGTCTCCAATCTAAGATGATGTGTAATACGGCTCACGGTTAACATACGTATTATAGTAATGCACTTGCATATTTATGACTGCATTTCAATGTCGGCGTCGGACTTCCTCTGGGTCCATGACGATATGAACTATACATTATACTTTGAAATACAGTTAAGCTCATAGATGGAATAAAACAACTAAACATATGAACTATAATTGGAAAACAAATAACTTAAACATCATTTGAAATGAAGTTAAATCAGTTTCATAAAAATGACGAACAACCACAAATGAAAAAGTCTACTATCAGGAGTAATCATAGATGGAATGAAGTGCATCAGTCTAGTATCAAATCATAAACAACCACAATGTGAACTAATGAGGAGCTAAACTTCACAAGTCACGACGGTTATAATAATAGCGTATGTATTCCAGTCGTCGCTCTTTGCTCAGTGCTGTGAAGAAGTCTCGGTGGAGGGAATCACGAAAGAGGTCTATAACAAAGTAGAAAAGATCACGATCCTCTGTAAATTCTGGATCTTCTTCAAGAAGTTCAATGACCTCATGAACCGAGGTTTTTTGAACTCTGTGAGGGGCATCATTAGATGAGTCAACTAGGTATGAGAGCTGCTCTCTCATAGATGCAGGTCCACTCTTTCTCTTGTGTTCGTTCCGGGGGCGCTTCGCACGGTTGGTGGATTGAATTTCAGGTGGCTCAACACTGCGGAGTTCTGTAGAATCATTTGATAATTCCACGGCCACATTCTCGGGGGTTGTTTCATAAACCGTTTGGCTAGGGGCAGCTGAATATTTCCCTGTAGCTACCACCCCACCAAACATCATTTGTAACTTGCCCTCCAATTCTGGTTCAATCCCAGTCAATTTGAACTTCTTTGCCGCTGGTACAATCTGCAAAAGAGAATGAATGGTTATTAGAAATAAAAAATAGAACTTATTAAAATTAAAAAGAATGACTCAATAATGTCTTACCGCAAGCATTTCTTGCCACCACTCCTCTGACGCCTCAATTGTTCTATTCACCGGATCACATCCTAATCCAGTGGAGTCGCGCTTCAAATCATTCCACAGTTTTCAGTATTTCTTAAGCTGGTCCCATTTATTCTTTAATTGGAGTCTATCATATACCCTACCTGTCATCTCCTTGAATTTGCTAACGATGTTATCCCAACCTTATTGAAAAATGTCGTTGGCCTATTTCTCTTATCAATTTCACATATGCATAGGTCACAAAATATTAATTTGGTGTCCTTCTCCCAAAGTGCAAGAGTGACAACCTTTTTGTTTTTATTAGCCATGCTAATAATATCACAAAAAAATAACATTTAAGATGAATTAAATATAACGAATTTAAACATTGCTAGACAAATGAAAGAATAGATATAAACACGATGCAAGCAATAAACCAAACAAGAAATGTAAAGATAAGAGAACACATGAATTTACGTGGTTCGGTCAACTGACCTACGTCCACGGGAAACGAATGCAATATTTTATTGAAATAGTAGTTGAAATTTTGAAACATATCAACAAGAAAGGACAACTTAAAAAAAAAAACGCCGACAGAACCTTATAAGCGAATCAATGGGCAAGGGCCACCTCAACATAAACACATGCACAAGGCTAAAGCACTGCCAAAGAAAACGTTAATCCTCAAAAAATTTAGTACAAAAAAAAATAAAATAAAACTTGCAACGAGAAACTTCAGAACCAAATGTTGTCCTGGTGAAAAAAACTAACTTTCCACTGTCCCTTCCGAAACAAAAAGCTCAAGGAATCTCCTTTCCAACTTCCCACTTCCTCTCAAAAGCCCTTTCAACCAAACAGCTAAAGTAATCCACCTAACCAACATGCCATCTCCCAACAAAAAGCAAACAAAGTCATAAAATTAGATAGACATGGGATACTAACAAATAAGTTCTAACAGCATTCATGTTGCTAGCAATTCCCATCTTCCTAAATCTCCAGTTCACCCTCATGATAATGATGCAGCTGCTTAACACGGGAAAAAATATGATAAAAAAAACCAGGCTATAGATTCTTAAATCTCATGAAATCAACTTCTGAAATATAATGATCATTTTAATGAAGCCTTGATGCCATCTTTGAAAACCTTCTGCAAATACTTCAAACATTTATAACAAACAAAGAAACCCCACACGTAAATGTTGCTCATATGTGTTTAGTAAACTTCAAAAATAACTATTAAACATAAAGAAAAAAAGAACAATGAAAGTATTACTGCGGGATCAAAAATGACTATAATGTGATTCTCTGTCTTAGCAGATGTCTCCTGGACAATATTTTATTGAAATACTCCTCCAACTACAGTAACAATCAAAAACTGAAAAAGAACAGAAATTCAGATCATAGGAGTAATTCTTGCGGTGGAAGTCATGAATTGCAAGCAATAAATAAAAAATTACAGGTAGAAGAATTCTTTGAAGCACTTTGACACATGTTCAACAAACAACTAATGGATTCCAACACAGAAGGAATCAAAATCACATTGGGATACAATAAAAATGGAATACCGGGGGGTAACCCACAGTTCATATTTTTACTGCAAGAACCAATTCTTCTGCCCCAGTTAGCATCTAAGACTTTGTATAGCACAGTCAATTCGCAATAGGATCACCAATATTGACATGTTGATAAGAAAAGAGTACAAAAAAAAAATTCAAGAACAAAAACAAACAAAGCAACGTGAAGGCTCAGAATGATAAAGTTTTATGAGAGCATGTGCTTTATGAGAGCATAAATGTCACAAATGTGTAATTGGCTCAAAATGCCATAAATGCCATAAATGCCACAAAGAGAGGCCACATAAAAGCCAAAATGTTTACATGTGCTTTATGAGAGCATAAACTTCAAATTTCTATTGTCTTCTTAACCTTTAGGATTTCGAGAGGGGGAATGTGTAAAAAAGAAGACAAACAACTAGAGAAAGGATGAAGTTGGGTAAAAATTATTTGAATTAAAGATTGGCTTCATTTTATAATTAAATTTCATTTTATAATTAAATTTATAACAAGTTATTACCATAAAGTGTGCATTAAAATAAAAAAGTTAAACAAAATCATAGTATATGATATCAAACATGCAATTCCCTTTATAATAGTCATTCATCCTTATTGCATATGCATCTAATAGAACATTCCTTCCAAGGTTATAGTGGCTAGCCATCACATTGTGAAATGAGTGATCTGGAATATTATAGCATTTACAAATTTGTCATCTTGATCATGAAGCCACTTATGCTCACACCAAATAGCCAACCATATTCTATGACCTACCTTAACCAGTTGGGATATATTGCCCAAAAATAAAGGCTAGATGCTACATTTGGAATTTCAGGTTGATCTTGAGCTTGATTTAAGCTTGATTTGATGTAAGAACCTCCTAGATGATTTGATATTACTCTTATGTTCCATAGCTAAAAAAATACACATTCCATTCTTTTAACCAGTAAAAGACAGGGCCAATGTTTAATTTTGAAACAATTCCTAAAATTTTTCTATGCCTAGATAGGATTCGTTTGTTGTTCATGCGCTATCCATGTTAACCTGGCACCAATTNATTTACTGCAAGAACCAATTCTTCTACCCCAAGCAACATCTAAGACTTTGTATAGCACAATCAATTCACAATAGGATCACCAATATTGACATGTTGTTAAGAAAAGAGTACCAAAAAAAAATTAAGAAATAAAACAAACAAAGCAACGTGAAGGCTCAGAATGATAAAGTTTTATGAGAGCATGTGCTTTATGAGAGCATAAATGCCACAAATGTGTAATTGGCTCAGAATGTCATAAATGCCATAACTGCCACAAAGAGAGGCCACATAAAAGCCAAAATGTTTACATGTGCTTTATGAGAGCATAAACTTTAAATTTCTATTGTCTTCTTAACCTTTAGGATTTCGAGAGGGGGAACAATTAGAGAAAGGATAAAGTTGGGTAAAAATTGTTTGAATTAAAGATTGGCTTCATTTTATAATTAAATTTATCACAAGTTATTACCATAAAGTGTGCATTAAAATAAAAAAGTTAAACAAAATCATAGTATATGATATCAAAAATGTAATTCCCCTTATAATAGTCATTCATCCTTATTGCATAAGCATCTAATAGAACATTCCTTCCAAGGTTATAGTGGCTAGTTATAGCATCTACAAATTCATCATCTTCATCATGAAGCCACTTATGCTCACACCAAATAGCCAACCATATTCTATGCACCTACCTTAACCAGTTGGGATATATTGGCTAAAAATAAAGGCTAGATGCTACATTTGGAATTTCAGGTTGATCTTGAGCTTGATTTAAGCTTGATTTGATGTAAGAACCTCCTAGATGATTTGATATTACTCTTATGTTTCATAGCTAAAAAAATATACATTCCATTCTTGTAATCAGTAAAAGACGGGGCCAATGTTTAACTTTGAAACAATTCCTAAAATTTTTTTATGCCTAGAAAGGATTCGTTTGTTGTTCATGCACTATCCATGTTAACCTGGCTCCAATTGCAAACAAATGTGTCTCAGTGTCTTTCATAACTTCCACAAATGTGTCTCAGAGCAAAACATCAGTGATGAATCAACCACTAACTAATGTACAGATCCACCGAGAAGGGAAAAAAAAGCATGAACAGCAACCTATACATGAATCAACCTCTACAACCAATACTTTATTCCATTCTTGAGCCAGCATCCACCAAACATTCTTGCGCTAATGTACAGATCCACCACATCTTTAGATGAAATAAACAAAAAATCGCAGAAATAGGAAGGAGATGAGAAGAGAAAACATCACATTCGAAAAAAACCATAAGTTCCCTCATATCTGCGATTAGAAGAAGAAAATTGCTTGTTATACTTCAGATCTGTCGATCTAGGGGCTACGAAGCAAGATGACGAAGGAGTGCCGCGAGGGAAGCAGTTAGGGCAGAAGAAAAACGAAAGGGGTAAGCGGGGAATATCTTCAGGCAAAAGCCTGGCCGCGGGGTTAATATTGCGGCCCGCTTTCGCTAAGCGTTGCAAAATTTTGCCGCGAAGCTACGAACCAAACGGTCGAACTGCGGGACGAAGCGGATGTCGCACACAGCGCCGCACCGCGCCAAAAAGCCGAACCAAATAGACTCTTAATCTCATCTGTGGAGGCATTAGTAGAGTGCTTTTTATGTGGACCTCAACCAACCATTGGAGCTTTGCATTTCTTCTTGAAGTGATCTTTTTCCGAGTTTCAATATTTACCTCCATCTTTCTCCCTAACTTGGACTTTTTTCTCATTGACTTGAATCTTTTTCTACTTTTGTTTCTATCCCGATTCTTTCTTCTGTTTTCAACATTCAGAGCAGAATTTGAAGTTTCACCGCTCGCCTTCTTGCGAGCTTCTTCATTCAACACTAACCCCACAATATCATCAAAATTTAACTTTATATTATCAGAAGAGTTATCATAGTGACCGAACAGTGTGACAATGAAGATAGGAGTAATAGTGTCTTAACCTCGTCATCAAACTTGATGGCAATAGAATACAACTGATTAGTCACAATATTGAAGTTTTTCCAGTGTCCTGTCACTGAGCTATCATCCATTATCTTCATATTGAGCAATTCACTTCATAAGAAAAACTTTATGTGAAGTCGAGAGCTTCTCAGATATTCTTGTTAGTGCAGTCATAAGACCTTTCGTAGTTTTCTCATTCACAATATTGAAAACAACAGATGAGGAAAGTGGAAAACAAATCAAACCTAGTGTTGTTCAATCATGAACTTTTCATTCTTCCAGAGTCATCGATTCGAGCTTCTTGACGATTCCTTCTATTGTTAGATACAATTTTTTTTATACAATAAATATTTAATTTGCATTTTTCAGAAAGCAAAGTTCTAACCAACGAACTTTTCCACCTTGTACATTGCTTCATCAATTATTACTTACACTCAAACCAATGATCTTAAGGAAATCCCGCTCTGATACCACTCGTTTGAGCGAATGAAAATCACAGAAACACCGATTTGAGAGATCCAGAACAAAACAATGAACATAATTGGACAAATAAGGAAACAAAAAAAAATTAAGCACCAAGATTTAATATGGAAAAATCTAAGAAAAAAAAAATCATGGAGTTACATCACACCAAAAAATTCACTATAAAAATAAGGCGAAATGTACATATATTACACCACACTCAAGCTTCTCTACTTTTTGGAACACAGCAAGAATACACTCCATTTAGACATCAAGATCACTCCTTTATTCTCTTTAGCACAAGTGAAATCGTGAAATTCCCCATGTAATCACTCGTTCACACACCATAGAGTTCCCATCCAAATTCCGTATCGAAGACTTAAATCCCGAAATGTAGCCAAAACTGTTGCTAGTGTCAGGGTGACACCCCCGAGCATCGGGGTTTTTGGCGCTTAGGTGCAAGGAGAGATCTGGACGTAGCTGCGCCCCTCCTGCACACTAGACTCTTGCCCCAGAAACTTCTAGATGGTTGCCTTGGCGCTCCACTAGCGCTATAATGCCCCCTCCTTGGCACTGGGGTGCCCTAATCAGTCTTCACACACAACACTTGCACTCAAATTCATCTTCAAAATGATAATTCTCATCTTGATAAACTTGGCATATTTCATTTTGACATTCTTTCAAGCAAATGCAATCCTGTACCAATTATCCCTCTTTTGGTTTGTGAAGGAACAAACCTAACTAAGTTCTCCAACAAATCCTAGACTCAAAATCATTTTTTGATAATACTAAAACAATTATATTCATTTTGCAATACAATTTATTGCAGAAATTCTCTCCATATAATATAATCTTTCTAACTGACATCAATACCAATCATATTTTATTACATAAAATCGATAACAACAACAACAACAACAACAACAATCCTTCAACACACTAAGTGGGGTCTCTGTTCATGTCTCAGATTGGAACAAATAACTATAATTCGCCCTAGTCTATGAATCAAGCGACATTTTTCACAAATTTTACGAACAGAAACCATTATTTTCATATTTATCATTCCTTACTTTCATTCTAAATCTATATATTTTTTTTAAAACCAAAATTCAGTTTATTGTATTTTTGAACTTTGAATTATATCTGTACGAAAAGAATGTCTAAAGAATGATATAATCGTTCAAATCTTTTTTGGGAAGTCTATAAATTATATGTCCCCTGGTTGAATCATAACGAATTATTTCAATTTTTACTCTATCTCCGGGTAGTATACGTATAAAACTGCGCTGGATTCTCCCTGAAATATAACCTAAACCCTTTTTCCCTATTGTGTCCTATTGAGTGTCATATTTTCATATAATTCTAATAAATTAAGATCATTTTTAATACAACTGGATCATCATATGGTCGATGTTTAGTGTGATCAAATCATCTAAGACGACTCTCTCTAATCTTTTCTGTCGCTAGAGCTACACCAACCTTTTAACATATTTTGTTTATGTGTAAAATCAATCGTCCACCTAAGCATTCTCATTGCAACAACACTTAGTTTTATGCTTCTCTTTCGTAGGCCAACATTTTGCGCTATAAATCATTGCATGTCTCACCACCATTTTATAAAATTTTCTTTTAAGTCCAAGCGATACTTTTCTATCTCACAATTTGCTTGATGCATTCCTCCATTTCAACCATCCAACTTGAATTATACTAATAACATCCCCATTTATATAACCATTGCTTCGAACAATATACCCAAGATATCTAATATGCTCATTTCTTTTAATGACTTGATAACCTATTATTACGACCCCGCCACTAGATCTACTAGTACTAAAATTACATTATATGTATTCAGTTTTATAACTACTAAAGCGAAGCCTTTAGACTCTAAATTTGTCCTCAATAATTCAATTCTTTTCCGAAATCTTCTCTACCCTTATCCACAAGAAGGATATCATCCGCGAAAAACATAAACCAAGATACATTCTTCTATAAATGCCCAACAAGAGCATCCATAACTTAAGCAAAAAGATACGAGCCTAAAGCTAATCCCTAATATAATCAAATTGAAATAGGAAAATACTTAATCACTAATGCAACTCATAACTAAAGCAAATATTTGTGACACTTGCAAATAAAAATTAAAAGAAAACCATGAAAGAAAAAAATGAATGCCTTAGAAAAAATTGATATATGACAAATTACCGAATTACCAGAAAGAAGGCAGTAGGATGAAATGAATTTTCATGGTGAGATAAAATGTTGATGAGAGCATAGATGATATAAAACATGATTAGTAACAAAAGGATATACTCAATTCTATGAGATTGATTATTAAGAAATTTTTTGCTTATGTTGTAAAAATGACTATGATCTACATTCTGATATCCCTGACAACAAGTTACGAGTTTCTTATAATGTAAAAAAATGCTTTCTTACATTTTGATGTTGAAGAAGAGATCTTTATGGATCTACCATTAGAATTTGATAGTTATTCTAATAAGAATTAGATATCCAAATTTTGAAAAGGCTGCAAATAGATTTTGGATTGAAAAAGGTTATTAAGAGTGGTTTGATAGATTTTGAAAAGGCTGCAAATAGAGTTTATGAGACTATACTTTCTACATAAAACACTCTTGATTGTAAAATCTCAATTTTTAGTATGTATATTGAAAATATGATTGTTACAAGAGTTGACATTCAAGATAAATAAACTCTTAAGAAAAAGACTTGCTGAAGAATTTGTAAGCAAAGAGTTATAAAAACTCAAATACTTCTTTGGAATAGAAGCGACTCATTCTTTCTCTCCTAATATTAATATGTTATGGAAAGCGACCTACATGACATAGTGCAAGTCGTGTGAAACTCTAACCGAATCAGGACAAAAATTGGACCTTGATGAAAGAGCAGATGTAGATATGATACAACATTAAAATTTAGTGGAAAAAATTAATTTACTTATCTCACATTTGTCCTGACATCACATTTACATTTACAGTAAGTCTAGCAAGTTAATTCATATACAAACCTAAAAAGTCTCACCTTAAATATTCCAAATCAAGCTCAATAAAATGAATTTTATACAAAATACATGATTCCCTCCAAGTTGAAGGATATAAATATGCAAACTATGTCGGATCGCCAGTGGATGGATGGTCTATTTCAGGGTACTGTACATTCTTAGAAGGAAATCTCATAACTTGAAGAAGCAAGAAACATCCTGTGGTTTTAAGACAAATGCTGAATTTGAGTTTAGAACTATAGCGTTGGGGATTTGTGAGCTTCTATGGGTTAAAATTATATTAAAGAATTTAAAAATAAAGTGGAAAGAGCCTACAAATTTATATTTAGATAACAAATCAATTATCAATATTGCACATAATTTTGTACAATATGATTGTACTAAACATGTTGAGGTTGATAGACACTTTATAAAAGAGAATTTGGAAAGTGACCTAATTTTTACTCTATAATGTGTTTACATGAATTCAACTGGTTGACATATTAACCAAAGGATTCTGCAACTTAATATTTAAAATATCATAAGCAAACTTTAAATAGTAGATCCCTATCATCCAACTTGAAACGTATTGTCGTATTTTTACTCTAATCATAGCAAAGAATTGAAGACAAATCAATGCTATGTATCATTAGATTAAGGCGTATGGATCGAGGCTTTGTATTGTTAGATCAATGCACACAAATCAAGGCTCTGTACTGTTAGATTAAGGCACACGATTCTCGAATTGTAATCTGTGTGCTTTCCTATAGGATTCCCTCCTTTTTTTGATTTATTACTAATGTCTTGGGAGTTGCATATATATATATATATATATATATATATTCCTTCTTGCACGTAGAAAGGAATGAAAGTTCTTTGAGAGTTTTTCCCATTACTTATTTTCTGCAACTATTTTGAAAATTGATACAACAATATTAAATAATTTATCAAATATAAAATAAGCCAATGTTAAATGAGCATTTTTCCATGTTCTTAATGAGCTACCTGTTAAACAACATAAGCGCATGTTCACGGACATAAATAAACAAATGAGTCAATGTTCAATTTTATTCATTTATATTGCAAGTTTTTAAATAACTGTGCAAGTTTGCTTAATTATGTAAATAAACAAGCATCAAGGAAGATTATATGAACTAACTATTTGTTCATTAAGTTAACTTGTTTGCTTACAGCCTTACCTTATAATTGATCAACTTAATGATGCAAAAAAATTTTTTTTTGGATAATTGTGTTTTTGATAGTCATCCCTTTTTTTCATGTTGTCCTTTCAAAAATTATTTGAGTTTGCTGATTGATCGTAATACCGTTGATCATTCATATCACCAGTGACCCTTCGCTAAGAATTAAAGAATGAGCCCCCATTACAACCATGCTCTTATACATCAAATCAAAATTGTCTTCCAATTCAAAATTTACATAGAAAATTGCAACATATAGAGAACCCAAAGAGAAAACCTATGAAGCATAGACATGAATAAGGGATGCTATCACGATACAACAAAAACATGGTAACATTATATAATTATAACATAATACACCATAGAGGTGATTTCATACTTTATAACTTATTAATATAAAATATAGAATTTCTATTATTTTTCTTATTAAAGGCATCTCAAGATGAAGCATAATATTATAAATGAACCTTTACAGTGATAATAAAGTGGGTGATTGGTAGCACCATTTTAATAGGATTTATGTCGGGATTTAACGTAAATCCAACCAATCATGAATAATAGCATATCTAAATCCAGTGTTCTGCTAAATCCAAATTATATCCCTTCTGTCTTTTTTTTTTTACTTAAGTGGGGTTTGGTTTTATGTCGGTGATGGGAAGAGATCGCGAGCGGCAGCTGAATAAATCTGACTCGCAATTGGATTTATGAAATCTAGATTTACATCTCAAAAGTGACGGAACACAAGAAGAATTAGATGGAACCCGAGAAAATTGGATTTAACGGAGAGTTAGGTTTAATTTGTTTTTGGTGTTTGGCTGGATGTAAGTTAAATCCATTGTTAAATCCTATAAATAATTTGCTACCAAACACTGCCTTATTAATCCGCTAGTAGGTGGATTTAACGGATTTAGCTTGAGATGAAAACATAGCAAACCAATGGCAAGTACGTCAAATTGATTTAACCTTAACTAAACAAAACACTCTTCCAGATTTAAAAGCTTCTGGATTTGATAAATCTAGATTTATCATACTTATTAAATCCTAATTGCAGCGAAACACCTCCTAAATATGATTAATGACGAAGGAAATGCCTTATCACACAAATTATTTTTTGTGCTTTATAGTCGTCACATGTTTCACCAATATCAACATTATTTTTATAATATCAACAGAACTCAAAAAAATATATAAAAACTCTATAGGCATTTTCAACAGTTCTATTTTAATAAATCATGGAATGCAATGGTTCCCCGGTTTTCTTATGTCCATTCATGCTGCAGAATTTTAATGAAAGTAGGAGCAGAACAATGAGAGAAACAATAATCTGGCTGCTTTTCGCTCTTTTTGCAGAGCAAAAAGCTTTCACAAATTGAATACTAGTCGGCTAGCTGTAAATCTTGTATCGTTGCCAATATATCATTAGTTTACTGACCCTTTTTGGCCTCAGTAGCACGATTTTATTTAAATACCTTTCCATATTCCATCTTTAAAGCCACAATTTTTTGCCTTGTTATTTTAGTCCTAGTTTAATAATCAATGCAACATAGAATATTTTGTACTGCTGTACATTATACATACCACCCAATTCCTATTATTTACAGTTCTACAACCTTAATTTTGTTTTTTACATTATACCACCCAAATCTTTCACATCACATTAAAAATACAGCCATTTTAACTTTTAGAAGGTGAAATACACCATTTCGTGCATGAGTAAGTTAGTATATACATAAAAATTGAAGTTCAGTTGTTAAATATGCAGATGCTTAAGAATAGAGTGGTATGTATATATGCAAATTTTTCTTGTTTAAATCAGTTTACTCCAAGAATATCAAACCAATTCTTTAGTAAAACACCAACACGAGTTACTGAGGCAACACCATTGAAGCCTTTTATACAGTAAATAATCTGATTTATGAACTAATCTCATATGATTTGAAAGTTGCTCTTCATAAATTAAGAAGCTTCTGAGTTAGCAGAGAGTTTTTCTGAATGTAGATTGCGCGCATGCTTACTATAAAGAGAGAGAGGGAGATTGAAGAAGGAATAAACAAAAGGCTATCAAGGAAGCTTGACAAAAAATGGAAAAGGAGCATTGTGGTTAGGCCACCTCCATCTTTGAGGAAGAAGCAGGAGGAAGACCAGAATGCAGAGACCAAAAAATCTGCATAGGTTCTTCATATTCTGAATGTTTGCAATCCCATAGATTTTGCTGCTGGTTTTTGCTAATATTATTTCTTATTTTCTTTCTTTTGGATGACTTTGCATTTGAAAAAAATCATGTCTTACTATTTCTTATATGTATATCTGCTAGATTACTCTTACATTCATGAGGCAAGCTCTGCAGCCTTAGTTGGCCAGTCAGTCTCTTTCTAATGGGAAAATTTTCGCACCTAAAGTTATATATGGAGTCCGATAAAATTTTGTGATGCATCGCTACCGTGGTGGTCCCTATGGGTGTAAACGAGCCGAACACGAGCGAGCCCAGGCCAGGCTCAGCTCGTGTTCGGCTTGTTAGCTTAGCGTGCCGAACACGAGCCGTTCATGAACAAAGAGTCATTTTGACAACCCTAATCACGTAACCAAGAGATGTTAAGGATTGTTGTAAGATTTAAAACATCATTTGAATCTAATTTAATAATTTTTATTTTATTTTCTTCATTAATACTTTTAATTGATTATAAATCTTTGTAGCCTTGTAGTCAATTAAATTTTTAAAAAATACTACTCATCAAATATATATATATATATATATATATATATATATATATATATATATATATATATATATATATATATATATAT
>JXCR01134934.1:3496-25996 GCA_002079205.1 Phalaenopsis hybrid cultivar
GAAATTAACCCAAACCACAATAGAAAAAGAAAGTATTATTACTAAAAGAAAATAGGGGGTTACAACCAACACACTTAAAGGAAAATACAACGACACGACACCAGAAAATCTGAAATAACAACAGACAAAACACAAACACTCAATTAGGGTTGATGTCGAGTGCTGATGGTGGCTGTTAAGGGCATGGAAAGGTGGAGGCAAGGTCGGGAAGGAGCAGGGCTGTGGGGAAATGGTGGCAAGGCAGCATCAGCTTGCTGTCCTGAGCAGCTGCAAGGAGAAAATTGCTGTAACAGGCAGTAATCAGCAAGAGAAGTGGGATAACTTTCCATGGGCTGCAGCAAGTCCGAAAGAGGAGAAGGAGGCTGGGAAGGTTCAATACTGCAGGAAAACAGGAATTTCCCACAGTTGCAGGCGACGATGGCGAAGGAAGTTGGCGGGAAGCGATGCGGGAAATTGAGGAATGGTGGAGGACAGCTGTGATGGGCGGCAACAGGCCTGGGAAAAGAGGGGGGGACAGGAAATGGTGGTAAAAGCTGTTGTTTTGATGGCTGCAGCAAGGAAGGGGTGACGAGGATGGATGAGGGTGGGGTGCACTGAAGATTGGGGGAATGATAAATACCACCTTTGGAGCAAGAAACAGCTAGAGCACCACTCGACCCTTGGAGGAGAATCACCACCTCGGATGATAAACAACCAAAGCACCCCTTGTCGTCTGATACAATCCATGAATGGAAAACTTGGACGTTGTCGGCTATCCTGNAAGGCCTGGGAAAAGAGGGGGGGACAGGAAATGGTGGTAAAAGCTGTTGTTTTGATGGCTGCAGCAAAGAAGGGGTGACGAGGATGGAAAACAACCAAAGCACCCCTTGTCGTCTGATACAATCCATGAATGGAAAACTTGGACGTTGTCGGCTATCCTGATAGAAGATATAAAAAAGCTCCTCTAAACCCTAATACAATTTATATATAGGAAAGGACTAGAAATGAATAAAAGGAAAGTAAGAAACTCACTAAAAATTGGAAAAGAGTCAAAAATGGTTGTCCGGTTCGGCTCTGGGACGTTCGAGTGAACCGGTGCACGCGCTCGGTTCGGCTCCAAGTCGCAGGACAGTTGCAGGAGTCGTGTGATTGTTTTTCGAATCACGACAAAGGTCCTATACAAAAAGTTCCCGAGTTAGGAACAACCAAGGGACCAAGAAGGTGGCTGGAAAGATCGACTACAGAAAAACTATCGAGGGTTCTTTCGGGGCAGCTGCAACAAATACGGTGATGGTGGCAACGGAGGGAGGAAAAGNTGTTAGGAACAACCAAGGGACCAAGAAGGTGGCTGGAAAGATCGACTACAGAAAAACTATGAAAAACTATCGAGGGTTCTTTCGGGGCAGCTGCAACAAATACGGTGATGGTGGCAACGGAGGGAGGAAAAGTCGAGTATAGTCACCACCTCAAAACGAGATAAAGATGAAGCACCATTCACTCTTGGATAGAGCCCTAGAAGGGTAAATTTGGAGACGATGGTGGCTGTCCGGACAAACAACTCACCAAAACTGAAATCCAAAAGGGCAAAATTGGAGACGATGGTGGCTGTCCGGACAAGCAACTCACCAAAACTGAAATCCAAACCCTAATACAATACATATATAAAAAAGAACTATAAAGGAAGGAAAGAAAGAAACTTGCTAAATAAATCAAGAGGAAAATATAATATGAATCGTGTTCGTCAGCCTTATGTGATCGTTAATCCTGAAAACAGTTGCAGTACTGTAGCATAAATCTCAGAAAGTACATGTGTGATCTGCCCATCACTTTTCCTAGCAAATCAACATCAAGGCCAACAATGCAACAAGGGCTCAAAAGATGCACAAAATTCGGTTCTTCACATAATTCATTTAGTCAAGTCATATAGATATGAAGCAACAAATGCACAAAATTCTGTAACTCCGTGTAATTTGATGGGGAGCCATGGTGGACTGAGCTTTCTAGTACATCATTTGTGTATATTACTCAGCTAGGATCCTTGGAGCTTTTCGAGTTAAAGAATCGCAATTGATGACTAAAAACTCTAGCAGGGAAGATTTTTACAGTACGCAAACACCCTTGTTTAGTCCCACATCAAATAATCAATGTTAGTTGTTGGCACATCAAATGGTCAACCCCTCTGTTGAGTTTAAGCGCTTGATTTATGTGATTCATTCAAACAATTTAGGTGTTGAACCCAAAATATTGGATCAACAGTGAGATACTAAATATTATAAAAAGTTAATCAAACAAAGACACTGATAAATAACACAAGAAAAAAAAATGTGGAAATCAGAAAAAAACTATAACATTGTGCGGATAAGAATAAGTAACTAGCCAGTGTAGTAATGGAAGAGAGAAATAGGAGAACTAACAATAGTTTCTTGCACCAAAACTTAGCTTATGTGCATAAGATTGCATACAAACTTTCAATATAAAAGTATAATTTTGTATCAAGATTTAACTACATAATTTGAATGTCCCAAAGATTCATTCCACAAGGCATATATCAAGAACTTCTGATGAGTTAAATTTGTGTAAGAAGTGTGTTAAACTTCTGATTTTCAAAAATATTCATTAAAATTAAAGACAGAAAAGTAGATTACGTTTTATGTGAATATCAAATGTACCTTCATGTATCTCGCTAGCCTTTTGTGGATCAAAATGAAGTTCATCACAAAGATTTTGAAGAAAGGCAGCTTTGCTTGAAGCTGCATCCAATTCACCACTAGAAACAGCTTGAGAAAGCCGCTTACGATAGGCCTTAACAGTAATATCTAGCAGTATTGCATCTGCTTCACGATTCCCTAAACCAAATATGTTCTTCAATTGGTTCAAAACCAAAAGCTACAAAAACATCAAGGCGCATTGTGAAAGTCAATAGCACAGATATTTATTAAAGAAACTTTCAATTCATAGCTACCCAACAGGTGTGTAAGCGCAATAATTAAGAAAAGAAAGAATGTTGTATGTCACCCATCCCACGTAATTTTAATTCTCTCATTTCTCTCTATACTTCCCACTGATATCATGCCCCATTCATAACCTCTCAATATTTATACAGTTCATTAATATAACATAAAAGATAACCGATACCATCCAAAGTAAGGAAAATACAAAACTTCTTTGCATATAGCACAAGCTCATCAGAAAAAAATCACTGCTGATGTCTTGAATCACTATAATTTCAAGAATGCTAGAAAACATATTAAGAATGGTAGCACACATAATGATTAGTAATATGCTGGACATATATTAAATACTCATTTGATGATGGAATTTATCATCATCCTCCTGTTATTAGGTTTTTTTTTTCTTTTCATCTGTCTTCCTATTTGCTCATTACGCCTCTGATGTTTAATTGAATGTTCTATAAAAGTTGGATTTGGTTCACCTAAAAAAAATTTATATAAACCCAATGGCTGTAAATACTGATGCTCATTTAAATGTACTACATAGAAGAAAATCTGATATCTCAAAAATAAGATTAAAGGTCGCAGCACAGCCCAAAAAAAAAATAATAATAAAAAAATACATGAGAGAAATCAGTTCTCAAAGAAATAGATCCGCTCTTACATGGTTCACTATTCCATAAAAAACAACGCACTGCAAAATACAGATTTGTTGACAATGGTAATATAAAACACATTATAGATTTATATTTACCTTCTGTTCCTCCAGGCGTCCATTTGGAAAACATTCAGCAGCATATGTTCTATAAAGCAATTTTAAATCATCAATTTTTCTGTCACTGTCATACTCTCCACCTGCTTGTGTATGCTGAGTTAAGAAATCACCAACCGGCAATAAAAAGGGTGCTCAAGGATGCTGCAAAAGGATGACTTACCTAATAAGGAAATTGGACCAACGCCAGGGACAAAATTATTATACTCAGGATGTTTACTTAAGCGTGTGAGTAAATCATTTAACGCCAAAACCTTCTCAATCTCTTCCATAACCCGAGTGGTTCTTCTACAACAACATTGAATAAAAAGATAAATATAAACTAATGAAATGGAAAACTAAGAACAATGAGTATCACATTGTGATTTAACACAGTAAATAAAAAATGAAAAACAAGAGTTTGAAAATTACTCGTACAAAAAATTAATCCAAACTCTTTAAAAATCATGTCGGTAAAATAATGCTCGCTAAAAGCTCATCAACGTTTTTTTTTTCGGAAAAATTTAGAAGCTGAGAGGAACAGAAGGCCTTGGCTAAAAGCACCACTATGCCTGCAACTGAAGTCCCTGAGGCATAATAATCAAAATGGCGCTCTGATGAAAGAATATTTTTATAAGCTTGATGATTCATTGCCATCCTCTGAACTTTCATGACGTGTGTGTCAATTAATGCGGCAGATGCCACATCCCTGCCTTGGACCGAACCGGTGCAGCCTGTTAGAGGGCCGGTCATCCCTCTAACTAGAGGAGTTCCACCTCCCTTCAAGACGAGGGCCCACTCTTATTTATCTAGGGTGATATATTTCTTGTTCTTGGATTTAGAGTTCAGTTTTCATAAGATTTGCTTTGGGACAACCGTCAACTTCTCCTTTTCCCCTCTTCAGGTTGTATCTTAGGTTTCAAGTGGTGCTCCGCCTGTGTCTTGATCTCTGGGTAGTGATTACCCTTCCTATACCTCTTCACCATCCTTCTTGCATCACTCCCCACTCCCCTCCCTTGTTTTTTGGGGGCAAAATTGCAGAAAACAGCAAGGATTTGCTATTCTAGGCGGTGGCAGCACTAACAACCCCTTTGCTAACTCTATTGAGAGCCAAGCCCCTTGTCGGCACCACTTCCACCCTAGATTCAACACCAGGGCTAGTATTGTGTTGTTGGTTGTAATTTCATATTTCCACATTGTCTTGTTATAAGTTCCTATTTGAAATTAGTAATAATATTTGCTTTACATTGGTGTTTGCACACGTTCCATTATCATTTGGTTTCAAAACTAGCATATCCCTAGTCTTATCCTAGGGTTACCAAAATTCAACAATACCTAACTCAAACTCTACCCAAAACCCTTCCCAGCTTCTTGATTCTCCAATCTACACCCAAACCTTTTTTTCACCCTACCCAAAACCCTTCCCACCTTCTTGATTTTCAAATCTACACCCAAACCTTTTTTCACTCTAAATCTGCCTCATACAACCTCTTTCACCTCCCAACTCTAAAACCTAGCCGTGTCACCGAAGACAGGAACTTACCATTGAAAAGTAGCAAGAAATCTGCCAACTTCAGCAAAGACTTGTAGAATTTGAGGAAAGGATATATAGAGAGATCAATGTAGATCGTGATAGCCATATTCAAAGAGGAGAGAGAAAAATCTGAACCCCTTCCATAAGGATGATTCCAGTGAAAATGAGGTTAGCCCACAACGCTTCGAGATTCAATATCAGAGGAGGCCGGGGGATAGAGTGACTTTTGGAGGACATATAGGATTGGGAGTGAAGGTAGGCTTACAGGATTTCGAGGGAAGAACGAATATGGATGACTTTATTGAGTGGTTGCAGACCATTGAAAGGATTTTTTAATACAAGGAGACGTCAGCTGATAGGAGAGTGAAGCTTGTTGCCATAAAGCTGAAGAAAAGTATCGCTTTCTAGTAAAGAAAGAGAGAGACAGAGAAGGTTAGAGCAAGATCGTCACTTGGGAGAAGATGAAAGAGATGCAGAAGAAGTACCTACTCCAGCACTACCGCTAAAACATATTCTTAAAGCTCCACCACCAACGACAGGTAGAGTTGTCGGAGAAGTTCACATCAGAGTTTGAGCTAGTCAAGCTGAAATGTGAGCTGATAGAGCCAGAAGAGCACAATATCACTAGATATTTGGGAAGTATGAAAACAACCATCAACAATGTTGTCCAGCTACAGTTTTATTAGTCGTTGGGAGATGTTCAGACCTTGACACTAAAGGTGGATAAACAGCAAAAGCATATCAGGACCCCGCCTTCATTCAAACAGTGACCCACAGAAGGAGCGGTAGGAGTACACCTGAGGAAGGAGTGAAAACTGTCCAGAAAGATGATAGAACTAATGAGAGTGTGAAGAAGCCCGAGAGGAGCTGTATAACCTAGCACATTGCCCACAAGGAAGTGTTTCGGATGTTTGGACACATTGCCTCTAATTGCCATACTACAAGGGTCGTCTCTTTCACGGAGTAGGGAACATTAGAAGAAGTGGACACTGGTGTTGGATACATAGACGATAGTGAGGTGCAAGAGCACCAGCTTCTAGATGATGAAGGAGAGATGGTTGCAATGTGACGGCTCCTTCAAATTTAGGCTACGATAGAGCAGCAGTCGCTTCGCCACATCTTTTATAAATATTGCACTGTGAAGGAAAATATGCAGCCTTATCATCGATAGAGATCGTAGTAAGAATGTGGCGTCTACACAAGTGGTGGATAAGAGACATTCTCAGCCCTATTCCCTGATTTAGTTGAAGAAAGAGAAGCATTGAAAAAAGATACCACATTGAGTTTTCTAATTGAGAACAGCTGCATGATCAGTTGTGGTGTGATATTGTGCCCATGGATACTAGTCACATTCTGTTAGGGAGATCGTGACAGTTTGATCGCAGAGTTAGGAATGATGAGTTTAAGAACACCTACTCATTCATCAAGGATGCAAAGCACATAATTCTCCTACCTTCTGCGAAGTCTGAGGTTATAGGTTCACTTGTCAGTGGAGTCTGAGGTTATTGGTACTCTTGCCATCAGAAAGGTACCAATGACATCAAATTTGGAGATATTAGAGTAGTGAGCCAAAAGAGCTTATATCAAACACAGTCAGCCACTATGAAGGGAGTTTTAAGATATTCTGACCGACAACTTACCGCTAAAGTTGTCACTGCTAGAGGAGGTTCAGTCTATTTTCACTTAAGAGAGAGATGAGTCAATCTTGAGCTACTTTTAGAGAACTTTGCATGCTACACTTTGCACGAAATTACCGTTTAGTCTAGCAAAGATACACACAGATGATTGGACAAGCAGAGTTTGTTACTTTCAATTCAGTAACTCTTCTCAGGTGTTTTGGGGGACAATCCATCTGATAGTGGGATTCAGATACTTCTAAAGACAAAATCAAAGACCATCCAAACCCAGAAGATTACAACATTCCAATCACCTTCAACTTTACCGATCTGACTCCATACTACGAGGAGACATAAGCTTCGACGGATGAGATCAAAGCTCCCACAACCTTGGAAGACTAAGCAGGAATCAATTGATGCGGCAGATGACGTGTCCTTGTCTTGGACCGAGTCGGTCTACGTTGTAGAAGAGTTGGTCGGCCCTCTAACCTAAAGAATCGGCCTCCCTTCAAGAAGGGGCCCACTTATATTGACCTAGGGTTATATGTTTGCTCTTGTTGGCTTTAGAGTTCAATGTTTTGTGAAATTTGCTTTGGGACAGCCGTCAGCATTCCTCTTCGGGTTGTATTCTAGGGTTTCAAGAAGTGCTCTGGCTTGTATCTTGGTCTCTCGGTGGTGACTACCCATCTGATACATCTTTTCCATCCTTCGCGCATTAATTCAAGCTCATTAGGAAACTCTGTAATCTGAATTTTGATCAAGTGTCTTTATCTCCCTCATATGATGTTTGATTGACAATCTGACATCACCTACGGATTTATGGTAGCATGCTCTTTGATCTCAAAAGTGTGCCAAAAATCATCCTGATAAACAATCTACGCCAAAAAGTTGGACAGTTAAAATTTTAATGATTTTTTTTTTATCTTATCATCAACTAATACTGAAGTCATGATCATAGAAGATCTAATTAACTATCTTCTAGATCAGATAATCAAATCCCTTAATAATATAGGAAATGAAACATACCTACAATAACAAAAAGATTTTAGTATCAATGAAGTTGTATTAGTCAAACTACTCACTCATTTTGAGAGCATTTTCAATTAAAATTAGCTCTAAGAAAAGCATATATCAATATACCACAATTTGAAAACTTAATTTAAGACATTTTGATAACCAACACAAAAGGATGGGGGCTTAATAATAATTTTTGATATCAACCTACTAAAATGGAAATTTCTTGCTTACCAACTAATTGTAAAACTAGTCAATGTTCTGTCATATACTTCTTCAGTAACTTCAACATCAACATATCCTCTGCAAATGTCTAATTTGTCCAGAATTCGAGCAAAATCAATTCTCGAGATAATCAATCATTCACCATCTCAAGATCTTCTTTTGCTCGCTATAACTGTTTATTAACTGGTTTAACATAACCCACATCCATACTAGATCTTCCTAGAATAAAAATGACTCGATTCTCCAAAATCAACATGATTTTAAGTTTATATTCTATTGCTCACTCGAGAAACTTCATTATACGACTTCCAATTCCATATAATTACTAAATATAAAAAGGCATTGTAATTTTTATTCTAGGAAGTACAATTAAATTTATCACTAGCAACATTATCGTTATTTTAAAATATAATAAATATTCTTATTAGTAAATCTTGGTTGAACAAGAGAAAGATGGTTGAGATCGACAATGAGGAGGAATGAGAGCATCGATACAATTGAGAATGAGATGAAAGAGAGTAAATAGTTAAGTTGATGATTCTAACAAAGACTTATTAAGTGATAAAAAGAATGATAACTTTAGAATTTAGAGATTTTAAACTTGATAATTATTTATGTTCTTACTTCGATGGATGATAATTGAAGTGAATTATTGTATCAAACTTATTTTGAACTAAAAAGAAAATTTTATTTTGAACGGTTAAGGTATTATGCCTTACTTTGAGACTTCTACTTTTTGTTTTATGATTTAATATTTGAATGTTAACATGTTACTTCTTACTTTGAAATCAGTTCATCATAGTAGAATTTTAGTATGTTACTTTATAACCTATTAAGTTACGACATTAATATATTACATCTTAATGCATGTTGTGACGTAGAGCAAAACACGCTCCAGTGAAGAAGCAGGGAACCGGAGTGGAGCAGGACGCCCTCCTGCAAAAAAGCGGTGATGCAAGAAGTTGCACGACGAGACAAGACACCCGTCATACCTGGACCGAAACGGTCCTATTTTTTTACGCTTAGTCGGCCAGTCCTGTCGGACCACCCCTAATTATCATATTATTAAATTTTTTTCTTGCTTTAGGTTTTCAAGCATGTGTTTTGTTTAGAACAGTCATTTGCATTCGTTTCTCCATTTGAGGGTTGTATTTGAGGAATTGGGTGGCAATTCGGTTGTATCTCTCTTCCGAGATGATGATTACCATCTCCTACCCCCTCTACATCCCTCCCGCTTTGTTGTCTGACATTCCCCCTCACTGCAGGTCGCCCTGACAACAGTTCTATTGTTTTCTTTTTTTCTTTTTTGCAGTTTCCTTGTTGTCCAGTCATTTTCCCCGCAGTTCTTGCCCAAAACCACCTTCCTTTAGTTGTCTGGCAGCCCATCACATCCCCCATCACCGTTCCAATCTCTATCCTTGTTGTTATCGCCTCCAGTCTGTCGTCAACCTTGTTGTCTTCCTCCCAAGATCCCCGCACTGCCCTCCCCATCGGTTGTCGCCCCCTTCCCAGCCTCCCCCACCGCTGGTCAGTCGCCGGCCAGTTTCCAGACGCGTCCTCGTTGCAGCCATTATTGCTTCCATCAACTCAGACAACAGTCATGCATTGTCCTCAGGCTGTTTACTTATTGTCCAGCCCCGGGAAAACCATAGTCTTGTTGTATTTTGCTTGCCAACGACCTTTTCCGCCCTTGCGCCACCTTCCTCACCCTCACCGACAACCACTGCCACTCAAAATCCACCCTCGCTAAGTTTGTGTCATGTCGGTTGTTATATTCTATTTCAGAGTCTCTGCTTATAAAGTTTATTTGCTTTTGAATAATAATATTTGTTTTCCCTATTGTAATTAGAGTTAACATCGATATCATTTAGTATCAGAGTTAACCTGACCGTAGTCATGTCCTAGAGTTTCCAGCATCCGCCACATCCAAATTTATCTCCACCTAATTTTTTCTTCCACACCCAACATCACTCTCACAAAACGTCCTTCCACCTACCTACACCCAAAATCTAGCCATGTCGTCAAGGAGATAATCATCGGAAACCTAATTGGGGGGTAAGGACACATACTGTTTATGAGAAATTCATAAGGAGATGTCCAAAGAATTCCTAAGGATGATATGCAGTGGGAAACCCGCCAATTACAACAGAGGCTTGTCACCTATAGCCACAACAGTGACTTGCTAGATCAAAGGAATAGAGCAAATCGCTTCCACCATGCAAAAGACCTCTACCTCGAAAACATGACCCGAAATATATGAGATATCAAAATTTTGAAGTAAAGATGAATTTATCATATTTCAACGGTCACATGGATCTAAATGGGGTCATTGAATGGCTCTACACCTTCAAATGTGTTTTTGAGAGATGAAACATCCCATATGATGAAATGGTGAAACTACCCACTAGCAAGTTAAGGAAGAGTGCATCTCAGTGATTGGTGAACTTGATGGTTCTTCACAACGGGAATGGAAGAGTAGAATTACTACCTGGTCCAAGATGAAACTGGAGATACAGTGTCGGCTCCTACTAGCTTACTAAAGACAAGATGTTTATATACTAGCTATAGAAGTTGAGAGACCACATCATCAGGCAACTACCACATCTTACAGGCAGGGTTGAATCTCAGGATCTTACAATCAAAATACACATAGAAAAACATCCAAGCTGGCCCTGCATGAGGAGATACTAGTTCAGAGTGGAGAGCATGAGGCACTAATTCCCATTCCCAAATCCATCCAAGCCACAAAGTATTTCACATCACACGGATTTGGGCTTATTAAAGAAAATTGCACAACCAGAGTGATGATATATTTCGCAAAATAGAGAGCTACTTAAGAAAGAATAATGACACGGTTAACACTAAAGAATGTGAGGATGAGGACATAAAGAAGGATCAGATTCCAACGGATGATAAATAAAATCATGTGGTTCCTACTGAGGGCATAAGGGAGGCTCCAACATAATCCACATTGGTGGTCTAAGTTGGCCCTAAATCCGAGGAACCGACACAAAACACCCAGCAATACCAGATAATAGAAATCCAGACTTTTCAAATAGATAGGCGCCTTTATGAATTGCACCTACTGGGGGAGGTCTAGCATGTCAGAAATATGGCCCTTATGCCACATCTGGAAGAATATATGGAGTTATTTCGACATTAAATTTGAGTTTAGCAGTGTACAAACCATCAGATATCCAGACAGGAGAGAGGAACCACAGCTTTGAAAATTATCTTAAGAGCTTGATGGGGATGAAGATTTTTCAATGGGATCCAGGTCCAATTAGAGAAGAAGAGGCATTTCCTGAGGGGTTGCTACTGAGAATTGTCTAGCATGCCATAGATTTTGTACCAGAGCTGAATCCTCCTGGCAGACTTGTATATCAAACATATTCAACCAAGAATGCAAAGTGGAGATGGGATGGCTTGAGACCTGATTCATGAGAATACTTGTCTATCTACAGCTACAACTCAGGTTGTGTCACAAGAGGATGAATACTTAGTCTACCAGGATGTCTTTGAAATGACAATACCTACAGGACGAACATACCAGGAGATTAGTCCATTTTCGTAATCTACAACCGGGCCGACCTGACATCAATGCTACAAGGAGACAGAAACTTCGACATATGAGTTCGAAACTCTCCCAATCCCGGAAGACTGAAGCGGAGTGAAACGCGCTCCAGTGAAAGAGTGAGGAGCTGGTGCAGAGCAGGATGCGCTCCAACGAAGGAGTGGTAATGCGGGAAGTCACCTGATGAGAAGAGACACCCGATTCATGCCTAAATCGAACCGGTCCAGGTTTTTTTTTGCTTAGGAGTTGATTGGTCCATGTAGGTACTATTTCGGGTTGTAGAGTTGTTAAGTTGTCGGTTGCTATGATGGATATCCTAACACCCTTTTTAATTTAATTTAATACATATATAGTTTGGAAAAAGTAGTATTTTAAATTTTGAAAATACAAAACTTAACCGATCTCATATCCCCAGTAGTTTAAATAAACAAGCTTGATGTCGTAAGTAATGTATCTACCCCGAATGATAAATACACTACTTACTGGTAAAGCTCGATTAAATAAACTAAAGATTGTATGACATCCGTTTAAATCAGCGAAAATAATTTTATTTATAAGCTGACAATTTCTTCTATTTAATACGGAATTAAATAAGGTTTATATTAAGCTGAGTTCGGAAATATTTCCTATAAGAGCAAGCCCGTATAGTGAATTACATCTTAGATAATCGAAGTCACCTAATAAAACTCTCGATAAAAATCTGGGGATATTATCTTCAAAGAGGTCAAAGAGTTAGAATTTTATAACGAAATCTGACAAAGTGATGTAAAAGGGAAATGACTCAAGTTTGAAACATTGTATTTTGGAATCCAAAGGAGGAAGGACTAGGGGGTGTCATAGATCCGGAGGAGAACCTCGATGTCTTCTCAGTCTATCCTATTATTGGGCTTCAATTTAGAGCAGAAATGTTTAAGTGTTTCGTCCTGTCAATTTTATTAATTAGGGTTTATAATTGTGTGAAACGATCACATAAATAGTCTGAAAGATGTGATGATTTAGATCATGACAGACGACAACCTCGAAATCCTAAAGCAGGTTAGGGCTTAAATTGTATAGCAGAGCTATACAAAAACCTAAAAATAAATTGAGGATTTATGTTGCATAAGCAAACAACCTCGAGTTCCTATGAAATTGTTATTTAATTCTAAGAAAAGATATGTTGTTGAAGATAGTCGTGCTGCCCACAATACTAGTTCCAAGCTCCTCGTTGCGACAAATTTAGGTTTCTAATATGTCAGGTTATGATGTCAAATCAGATGTCTCTATGGTTATTGTTCTTTAAATATTATGGGACATTAAAGTTGGTTAGAGCGAAACCGGTTAGGATCCTACGGTTCCCTCGTTCCAGTACCACTATTTTCTATCGGATTTACTTAGTCCAGATGAATTTACTAAACTCAACTCAATGAGTTTCATACTTTCATTTAGACCGTGGGAAATCTCGTTAACAACCGTATGTTACCTCCTTCGAGAGATTCCTGCTCATCCGATAGAGACGTCTTGATTTAGTTGTAATTGTTATTTTTAGTTTGTGATTAAATTTTGAGTTTTCTTATATTTTGAATGTTGTGGCGGTGAATTTTATCTTGGTTGATTTTAATTTTGATTTTAATTTCAGTTTTGTGACTATCCTAAAGGTTTTAGTTTTCATGCAAGGTAACACCATTGTTTAGCATGCAAGTTTGAAATGAAAAGGTACAGAAATGTAAATGCATTAATTTAAAAGCATACATGACGAGTCTTCTCGTTCCTCCACCTGAAACTTCAGTAGTTGCAAAGCATATATATGTATAATTTTGCAGAAATTAAAATATGATTATAGAAAAAATAGGAAGTACAAACTTAAAATGTGTCTACCAAATCCTATGTCATATCTTGGTGTATTTAAATTTTAAGGATGATTCTATTAAGCAAATTATAATAAGCTCACATGTCCTTCAAGGTTTCCAAAGAATCATGAAGAAGTTTTGGGTAATACTTTAGACATTTCATGGTCCTCGGAATTATCTTGAGTTCATTATGGTTTTATCATATTTGCTATATAGTTCATACAATTAATGCCCTTATACTTAATCAACTTGATGTTTTAATTATCCCTTAATATCTTACTTATGAATTATATGGGTAAAGACCCTTGGGGGCGACTTGACTTAATTAAAGAATTTGGTGAATTTGATTTTAAAGAATGGGTTTATATATTTTGGAAGGTTTTAAATTAATTATAAGTTATTTTCTAAACCTCATTAGACAAAATTTTGATTAAACCTAGCTCACTACTAAGCCCTTAAGATTTAATGGGTAGATTTGTAAAATTAAAAAAAAATATTTTGAATATTTGTGCTCTCAATCATGAATTATAAATTATATTAAAACCATCAATTAGGGTTCAAAATCAGTAAATTATGATCTTCCAAATCAAACCCCTCACCTTAATATCCCCTTATTTAAATATTCTTCTAAATTTCATTAATTTAAAAAATTATAAATTTATCTTTTATGAAATTCAAATTAAGGCTGGTTTCTACCACTTATCTCTCTCTATGTTTCAATCATTAAGACATGTTATTTTAAGATCATTTATTACTCATTTATCCTTTAATTAGGTCTAAATATTAATTAAACTTTAAATTCCAAAATTACACTTTTGCCCCTAGGGCCTTAACACACCATAATTCATTAAATTAGACTCAAATAACTTGAAAATTTTATGTTACCTCACTCATGGATTAATTAAAACATCAGAGGATAAAGTGTGGTTTTTCTAAATTTATTTAATTTTTATAACCATTTATAATGCAAAAATAGAGATTTTCAATGAAAATTTAATAACTCAATCAAAATAAAACTTCTGTCCTTAAGAAAATTATTAGAGGTTCACCTAGGTCAGAGGACCACTTGGACCAATTTTTATGATTTTTTAGAAATTTAATTTAATTAATAAAACTATTTGTTGGTTTTGATTACTAATTAAATATAAAATAATATTTAAATGAAAAATTAAGTTTATATTTTTATTAAATCTCTATGAGTCCAGGGAATCCAAAGAAATAAATTTCATATTTTTGTGATTTATATTTTAATTGTTAGAATTATTTTAGTGAAAAATTAAAGAAAATTCATTTTTAAGCCTTGTAAATATCTTGACTTAGAAAATTAGGAAAATTATTTTGATTGGTTCCAACTAATCAGGAAGTCAAATGTGATATTTTAGTGTGTTTTTACAATTTTGTGATTTTATGATCTGTAATTAATTTTATTATGTTAAATGCTTAAAAATAACTTAAAAATGAAGAATTTATTTTAATTCAAATTTTATTTTTCTTAAATTCCTCTGGTCATAAGGAGCTCTCAAAACCAATTTGGTGATTTTGTTGAATTGTATTTTAATTTTTATAATTATTTTAATACCAAAAATGCTATTTTATCTTAAAAATTCATTTTAGTAATCAAATTAACTCTAATTGACTTGAGATTTTTATGGGAAGTTTCTATAGCATTAAATTACAGTGTTGAATAGTCTTTATGTCATTTACATTAATAATTACTCCAAATTAATTTTCTCTTCTTTTTTAGGATTGGTGACAACTATGATTATTTTAAATGAATTAAACCAAGTTTATATTTTTCCTAGGATCCTCTAACCACAGTGAACCTACCAAAACAAGTTTCGTATTTTTCTGATGAGTATTTTAATTATTATAATTTTTATATCAAAAAAATGACCATTAACTTGAAAATTGAATATCTCTAATTAGAGATGCCCCCTGACTTTGAAAAAATCAAAGGAGATGCCTAACAACAGAGATATCAAAAGCCCAATGGTCTCATGCCATGGTGAAATTTTTATGTTAATGGAGAATCAAAATAAGGAAAACACCATTTAATTAATTAAAAATAAAATATGCATCAAAAAGACATGAAAATATTTTCACATTGTTCTCCTCTCTTCACCGAGCAACAGGGTATTTTTATTTTATTTTTATGATTTTTCTACACAAAGTTATGAATTTTTGAAGTTTTGGTTATTTAAATAATTCAAATAAAATCCTATTTATCTACTTATCCTACTCAATCTCGTACGCGTCGAAGAGATGCGTGTCACCGCAGGATTGAGCTCTGCCGTCCGCGTCAGCTCCCCCTTTTCGAACCATGGCTCCGCTCGGCGTCATCAGGACCGTCCGAGCGATACACGCTCGATCAGACAACGCGTGGTCATCATCCCGAACGAGTCAAGCCCGCAAACCGTTCATTTTTTAGGCTTAATATCTTGCTCAATACTCAACCAAATCAAGTGTGGTTTGTTCCTATAGACTCGTCTTGACTAGGAGAATATATCCATAAGGTTAATCAACCCTTAAATCAACTTTATGCACATGGAGAATCAAATGAAGCTCGGTTTAGGGTTAGGTTTCAATACCTTGGTCCAAGAGGGGAAGCCTCAATTGGATGTTTGTGGAAGCTTCGTGAGGGTCCCAAGAGCCTGGGGATGAAGCCTCGAGCTGTGGTGAATTGCCTAGACCCAAGTTCGACCAAGGCTGATTTGGGGGTCCGATCAAAGTCCACCTTAGGGTGCTCTGGTGATGGGGCTTTTGTGGGGGATCTTCCTCTCTNCGATTTGGGGGTCCGATCAAATTCCACCTTAGGGTGCTCTGGTGATGGGGCTTTTGTGGGGGATCTTCCTCTCTCACTGTGGGTATGGTGTGGGTGCAATTAATTTGGATTTGGTGAAGGTTTGGTAAGTGTCCTGTTTTGGCCTTGAATTTGAGCTCCAAAATTGAGCTCGAGCAGTGGATTTGAGTGGCTAAGGGTGGTTGGGTTAAGCTCAAGAGGTCTTAAGGAAATGTTGGAAGTAATTTGACAGAGTCTCCCCAAGGAAATTCAAGCTCTCCTCCTTTGGCGATGAAGGGTGGGTTTAAATAGAGGGGGGGAAGGAGAGGCCACCAGGGGCAATTGGTGGGCGTCCTAAGTTGCTTGTGTGGATGCTAACAAGGTGCAAAAATACAATTGGGATGAGACAGCTTTGATGGGTTTAATTTTGAGTTTTAGCCATGGGGGAGCATTTTGGGGTGGCTTTTCTGGCAGCCTAGGTGGCCGGCCAGGGAGAGGTCACCATCCCACTGAGGGAGGTCAGGGCTTAGGTTTGGTGAAGTCAATTGGGGTTGGCCATGTGTAAAGGTGTTGAATTAAAATAGAATGTGGGAAGGGTTATTTTGGGTCAAATTGGGTCAAGTCGTGGATTTGGGTTGGGTTTACCCACCAAGGCTGACTTGGATGCTGAGGGAAATCAGATGGTTCAGCTTAATCATTAGTAAGGTCCCTATTCAAGTGATTTGGCTAAGTATGAGGTTTAGGTGATTCATGGGAAGGGTTAAAAGAATCTTAAGGAATTTTAAAAGTGGTTTGGCCTTTTGCCACTAATAGTATGGTGATGTGGCATGGCTCTCATGGCTCACGTATGGCTTGGGAGTGGCTTCATGACTTATCCTTGGCTTGGTCAACTTTCATGAGGGATTTTTAAATATATGAAATATTTTGGTGGAGCTTGGCATGATACTTAATTTGGAATGATTTGATTTTTAATTTAGGACTTTAGGAATGATTTTAATCAAATGGATGATGAAGAGAAAGAATTGTCATGTGGGCTATGGATTTAGGCTTTTGAAATTAAATGTGGTGGGCTTGGGCTTTTAAATTTAAAAATTGATTTTGGGCTAAAATTTGGGCTAATTGAATGTTGAGTTTGGTGTATGGAGATGTCATGAAGGATTTGAAAAAATTTCAAGTGATTTTGAGTTGAATTGATAGGCTAATCTGATGGATTTAGGCATATGGTTAAAATTGGGGCCTTTAGATTTGAATGAAATTGGGTTTGTAATTGGATCAAATTGGGCTTGAATTTTGTTTAAATTAGGATTGGGGATGTTGAATTTTGATTTGGAATTGAGATTGGACAAGATTAGGGTCAATTGGGCTAAGATTGGGGCTAATTTGGGGACATTTGGGCCTTTAAGAGCAGATTGGGTTTTTGGTCAAATTGGGTCAATTTGAGGATAAAAAATTGAAATTGGAAATATTTTGGATGATTTTGGATGGGAATATTTTGAATTTTTAGGCCATGAAGGGCATTTTGGTAATTTTGACAATTTTTTGGGATATTTTAGAATTTGAAACTTTTGGTGAATTTTGGTCAATTTAGGTAGTGGTGAGGGGTTTGAGATGATTTTTTTGAAAGATTTAGGCATTTTGGGTAATTTTGAAAAAATTAGGGTTGTATCTGTATTTTGGTAATTTGGTGATTTTTGGGTCAAATGGGCCAACAAACCATGAAGTCATACTAAACCAATATGAGTCATATGATGACTCATGTTGGATGCTCAATGTGTTGGTTCTAACACTTTTAGGCAAAGACTAGGGGTACAGGGTCATCCACATGAGCTTTCCAAAAAGAATCAAGAGACCAACCTAAGGGGTCATAGGTTTTAGGGTATGTGAGAGAGTGTAGTGTGTGCAAGTTAGCCCCACCAAAACCAGATCACCCAGGGTTAGTCCTAAGGTCTGGCCATCCTATAGGAGACTCCCCTTGAGCTCTTCCATATTGAACCCACCTACTAAGTGCTAGAGGTTAAGACCAACATGTGGAACTTCAAGTTGAGTAAAAAAGAGTTTGGAATTTCTAATGGTAAGGGTTCATTTTCTAGTCCTCTAGGAATAGTCAATAGGAAAGTCCTATGGCTAGACCCTAAGCTATTAAAGAGGAAAAACTAGACCTCAACCAAAAATGAGGTCAACAGTCCACTGAGGCCACTCTTGATTATCCTATTACTAAATATTTGTTTTTCTTGTTTTAGGTTTTCAATTTTTCATGTGTTTTACGTCAGAGTCCATTTCTTCCTTTGAGGGTTGTATCCGAGAAATTGAGTGGTGCTCCGGTTGTATCTCTCTCCTGAGGTGATTATTTTCTTCCACTATTCCCTCTGCATCCCTCCCGCTTTGCTACCTCACATTCCCCCTCATTGCATGTTGCCTTGACAGCAGTTCTATAGTTGTTTTCTGCAGTTTTCACGCTATCCAACCCTTTTCTTCATTGCCCCTGCCCAAGACCACCTTCCTTTGGATGTCTGGCAACCCACCACATCCCCAATCGTCGTTTCAGTCTCCATCCTCACTACAATCACCTCTAGCCCATCGCCAAACTTGTTGCCATCCTCCCTGTGGCCCCCTTCCCAGCCTTCCACGCAGCTTGCACCACCTATTGGCCAGCCGCCGGCCAGCTTTTGGTTGCATTCTCACTGCAATCACAGCCGTTTCCACCCTTCTCCCTTGTTGCCATCAATCTAGACAGCCTTCACACATTATCCTCCAGAGATCTACTTGTTGTACGGCCCCATGGAAACCTCAGGCTTGTTTTTTTCTGGTTGAGAACTGTCTTTTCCAGAACTACGCCACCTTCCTAACCCTCAACAACCAGTAAGCAATTCAATTACAAAGAAAACTTATTCAAGTAAATTTATATGGCCTTCCCCCTCCTCTGATAAGAGAAACTTCATGTAGGCAAAGACCTTATGCTTCACCATGATCTTCTTCAACTCTATCACAGCTTGGAGAGCAAAAGCATGCTCCCTTGAAAATCCATACAGATGAAACTAGGGTGTACTCAGCAACCTACAATTCAACAATCATCTTCTTATAGCACTGGAAGAACTCTCTAAATGAAAAGGAAAAAATACAAAAGAATGAGGAAAGAGAGGTCAAAGTTTTCAAGGTGAATATCTCAACCCAGTATGCTTTCTATAGCCCCACTGTGTCGTCACATTTATAAGAGCTAAACGGTGGCCTAAAACACATCACTTTGCTTCCCCAACCTTCTCAAACATCAAAGAGATCAAGCAATCAAATCACAGTATGCATCATGCACGTCAATCATATGGCAGGTCTGATGCTTCCAACATACCTACCTTAGCAAGCCGACTCAGACNACCAGTATGCTTTCTATAGCCGCGCACTGTGTCGTCACATTTATAAGAGCTAAACGGTGACCTAAAACACATCACTTTGCTTCCCCAACCTTCTCAAACATCAAAGAGATCAAGCAATCAAGTCACAGTATGCATCATGCACGTCAATCATATGGCAGATCCGATGCTTCCAACATACCTACCTTAGCAAGCCGACTCAGACCTCCTTTGCGTAACCAATTTGTCCATCCTAGTTAACTTTCATTGTCTAACCATTTTGGTATCTCCACTCATGCCTTAAATTGTCCTCTCATTTTCATTCTAACCTAGCCTCTTATCCCTAAGTGTAAATAACTACTTTATTAATATTCTCCTATTTTGAAATCTCCCTGAGTTTAATTTTAGCGAGCCGCAAGCTAAAGTCGATTTGGTAGGATTCAAGAACTCCCTTGATTCTAGCCTTCCAAGCTTCCCTTTCTCAGGAAATACAAGACAACAGCAAAACACAAGCTCAGACCAAAAAATAATTGATTTCACTAAAAAAATAATTGTAGAACGTCTTCATGCCAAAAATTTAAAAAGAATACAAAGTTTGAAAAGAAGAAAAGATAGCAATTAGGCTCTCAAAGGTGCTAAATCAAACCTTACTTTCTATCCTCCCTAAAGTAGCCACCTAGGAAGTTATGCATTAGATTTTGGGTGGCCTAATATATTCATAAGATTTTTTTTCAACACTCAAGGGATCAACCAAATGGAAGTTATGCATGGTAATTAACAAAAATCATATATGTCAGTCCAGAAANTCTAAATCAAACCTTACTTTCTATCCTCCCTAAAGTAGCCACCTAGGAAGTTATGCATTAGCTTTTGGGTGGCCTAATATATTCATAAGATTTTTTTCAACAGACAAGGGATCAACCAAATGGAAGTTATGCATGGTAATTAACAAAAATCATATATGTCAGTCCAGAAATCTGCTCAAGTGATTACGACGAACAATTTGCAAAAATTTTGTAATAGCACGAACAATTTATCTTATATAGAGTTTCAAAAAAAAGTTTAGATATCTCCACGTCAACTGATTGTACCTAATATTCTTGGAGCTCATAATGCACATGAAGTCAAACTATTTGTTCTATATCATCAACAGGTCGAATACTNGCTAATATTCTTGGAGCTCATAATGCACATGAAGTCAAACTATTTGTTCTATATCATCAACAGGTCGAATACTTTAGAGCATGCATAGTACAGAGTTCAAAACGGCTGTTCCATAGCTTGTCATAGAATGATAGAGCCATAAATTCATATGTTAACTTTTTACCAGCAATTGAGGGAACCACAAACAAATATACAAACACCACAATCGTGATTTGCAAGCAAAGTTATCCATTGTAGAAAGTAACACATCAGATCCCTGGCACCGCTTGGCATAACACTCATTCTGATAAATCAAGCTAGCAAGCACAGATCTAATAACCTAATAGTTCATAGTATGTTAGTAACATCACTGGATAAGAATAATCCATGCTGACCTCATAGTATGAATAAAACTAATGGTGGTGATAATGATGATTTATAAGACTCATCCAAGGTCAGTCATATAAATCGGTCTTTGTGATTCATATTGTAAAAAGCTGAACAAGATAAAATTTTCTTACGGCTGGGGATGCAACCTGAAAGCCAAATCCTCATAAAAGAAAGGATTGTTATAGATTTACTCAAAGGATTCAAACCATAATATTTGTATACTAACCATCTTCCTTTGTGACTTATTAGACCTTCACTGATAACACTTTCTCCTTGTTCATCCCCAAGATAGTCCAGTTATTCCCACTAACTTATATTCCATAGACGCAACTCCAAGATTTCTCTTGATATCAACATCATCTTCCAAGGTTATGTAAAATCCAGATTAACCTTCTCAGTTCAACCACAAACAATATATATGTTTCATATGAACCATGTATATTTAATATTTACGTTCAACGCAAATTCCAGAACAATTTCTGACATATATCATAGATCACTCAAGAGTGCCTCTCTAGCAACAATATTCAACATTTGCTTACTCCTTTTCTTTCCTTTTATTGACCATTAATTTGCATAATATGTCGACGTTAAAGTGCTCAATCAAAACAAAATATTGCATGATTATCAAAAGACCTTCTTACAGCATTAAGATTACTTCATGCTAGTACTGAAGAAATAGGCACCAAGGAATTTCCATTATAAAAGAATTGGTAACAAATTAGTGTCAAAAGAGAATAAGCAAGAGTTGTGGATACTGAACTAAAATATAACAGACTAAATTTGTTGATATGAAGAGATAAGTTTGTAACGTTAACATAATATAAGAAGATTTGGTCAAAATACTGAGCTCAATTAAAAGATCAGCTTTAGCTAAAAGTAGAACAACAACAGCAACAACAAGCCTTTATCCCACTAGGTAGGGTGCTAAAAGTCGAACTAAATAAAGAAAAAAAAAATACAATTCATACCCCGCTTGTATTCGAGATTTCAAGAGATCAAGTGCAGTGGAGATGTTTTCCTCTGCTAGTTTTCTGGTGTGTTCTCTAAACATTTCGGCAGCAATCTACAAGAAATATGATCAGCAGTGCTGTCAATTTATTTAACTTTTGGGTTAAAGTCCCCAATAAATCACAGACTATTTATATGAAGCTAATTTAGTATTTGAGTATCACATCTCCTACTTAGTCTCTTGACTCTACAAAATTAATATAAAACTGCCCCTTTGAACTAAATTGGTATCAGTTTTATAAAATCACGAAGCTAAATTGGAGTCAATTTTGTATCAAAATACTACAATGAGGGGATTATTTTGAGTCAATTTTATATAGTATAATGGCTGAGAAATGAGATACTCTGGGACTAAATTGA
>JXCR01134934.1:30996-35838 GCA_002079205.1 Phalaenopsis hybrid cultivar
TTTACTTCTTCAGGAAGTATCCGCTGTAGAGGCAACTCATACTTCACATATACTAAAACATATTTTGGGTACTACGGTTTGTATTCTTGTTTCAACTCTACCACCCCATCAGACTGATTATTCGGAAGAGGAATGACAGGTCTATTCCAGGAGGAAGAAGAAGAATAGATGTCGACTCCAACTCGAGAACATATTGGATTATACATTAGTTACTACTGACAATGACAATCATCTTACCAGCTTATTTGCTTGCTCCTTCCCTGAACTAGAGGCAGAGGTAATATCAAATTGGGATGCTCTTTAGCCCCCTGATACTATGTATCTCGGCACTTTAGGCTCTTTTTTTAAGCATCTAATGTATTTTTCTGTTTTCTAGTTTTGTAATCATTTCTGAATTTTGTGTGGGCAGGGTGTCATGCTTGGGCCTTCCCACACTTTGTATATGTATCTTTCTTTCTATTTAAAAAAAAAATACACATCTCTCTCTCTCTCCATATATATAGAGAAGTTTAAGTGCGTGTGAACGTGTGCGCGCGTCTAGATGGTGCATAGTTATCTTTTGTCTACTTGCAGCATTAGTTTTTTTTTATTTGATAATGCATTTCACATTACTCTTCCCTTTCATCTAATTAGCCAGCGCAGCCAACATTTATACCCTATCGCCAATTTATAACAACCTAGTTTCTCCATTGATGATGTTTGCTATTAACCAAGGTCCATTATCTCATTCGGTAATGATCCTCACTACCCATGAGTCCAATATTTTGTCGAGTATTGTCGAGGCCATCACAATCACTACCTCACCGGAACACTAAAAGAGATCCCAAATCAAGAAGTTTCTCTGGTTTGCATGAATGGTATTCAGTTCAAGTTGAAAAGTGGTTACATAGCATCAGGAAGTTGGCTGAACCTTTATGAATAACAAAAAATCTGATTGATATGTTTTGGCAAATTCAAAGTTGGCTTTGAAGAAACTTGAGAAATTAAAAGATGAAAGCAATTACCCATACCAGTTGAAAAAAGCCTATGGTAAATGATCCTTAATTTTAGGAATTGTGGGAACAAATCCCATCAAATTTTCAACAAGTAAAACCTTTTAAAGCTACTAAGAAAGTAGCATTTGTGCACTATTTGTCTACTTCAGTAATAATTGCATTCCCTGCCTAAAAGGTTTTTCTTCTGCTGTTTGGATTTCTTGCGGTATTGCGCATGTTACCATTAATATTTACTACAATTTCATGTCAAATGTCTCAAATTCACATAAAATTGTACATATCCTACAAAATAAAACATTCTTTTAGCAAATAAAGTCAAGATATCTTATGTCCTTCATAAGAAGAAAAAATGGATATGATTTAACCATTTAAACTTAAGAGAAGAAGTTGGCAAACCCAAGAATCAAATAATAAGTTGCAACACAGGATTAAAGATAGCCAGCGACAAGAAAAGCACTTTAACATGAAGGAACTATGGTACATAACAAAAATTCCTATGCGAAATCAGGTTTAATTAGGTTTGCTGAAGACTTGAATTATGTGATTCATACATCCAAAAGAGAATTCAACACAATGGAAAGCTAGTAAAAATGAGTTACCTCTGCCAACAGAATTTAATTTCACAGCAAAAAGTCTCTGAGCATTGTCACGTATGGCAATATCAACCTACCGTTGAAACGTTAAACAAAATGAGGACGAGATTACTTCTTATTTTGATTACAGTACTCTGAAATATTTTGGTTAGATCTAGTAATCAAGTAAGAAATAAAATAACACGTGTAATAATTGATCATTATAAAATAAGGAGAGAAGACATAAAAAACCTTGATATCACCTTGCTGGAAAATTTATCCATAACTACCAACTATATGAGCCCTAAATAAAATTGAAAGAAATACCTCACCCTCTCATTCTCACATTTTAATCATCTAGGATTAAATAAAGTAATATTTGAACACTTGATAAACCTTCATCATATTGTTTTTACTAGAATCTATAAGCAAAGAAACTATCTGTTAAATCAATTAATTCATCAATGATTCAATATGAAAAGTCGCCAACCTTGTTTCTAGAGATGTTGATCCACGAGAAAATTATCTCAAAAAGAGTAGAACAAATTCGTGGCAGAAGTAAACAGCTTAAACTTTGATGAAAAATGACTAAAAGTTCATTGCTACAAGGCGTCAGAGTAAAATGATACTGAGAAAAGGTTCCACATAAGCTTTAAGCGTGAGACTCTAAAAAAACAAATTCAGCATGCAAAGGTTGAGGTGGCTGTATTCTAGTTATCCCGCAATTTATAAATTTGACTTCCTCAAGAGGAAGAGAAGAGCATGAGGAGGTTATTTTCGTGAGTCTTGTAATAAGCTAAATTAGAACTCATCATTGTTGATGGAGAGAGCAATGCATAAAGTCGATGTCCTAATGCAAAATCTACAATTTGAAGGGATAGTAAAGTTTAGAGAAGTAATGATCGAAACAAAAGATGTGATTATTGGGTTGCAATAGCACCATTGTGTTTGCAGGAATGGCAGTTTCAATCTCTCATAAAAAACATATTCAGTTTGGTCAGGTTTAATTCAATTGAACCATGAATCAACGCATGAAATAAATCTTCAGTTCTAGACAATCATTAAGCAAGACAAAACTGAACTTGACACGTAGTAAACAGATCTTACAAACTTAGATTAATTCTTTAGCTCTTCGTACTTTGGTCCGACAACATTATTGGATTCCAACAACATATCTTTGTACATTTGTCAAAAAACATTATAGGATTGAACATAAAAAATATTATAAGATGGTTGAATCCTTGCAAATTTAAAGAGAGGAAAAATATTATGCAATTTACAGGGGAAAGTAAGAGAAAAACAACTTAAATTCAACGCTTGAAATTATTGAACATATTCATTTTTTTATGTTTAGGTCCACCTTCATTCAAACAGAAGTAATTTAATCTTCTGCTCTATCATTAAACCTGTTTTCAGATACAATAGAATAATATAATCTTTTGCATGATTAATAGCATTTGAAGACAAGAATAGTGTCTAGCAATCTATTCAGGTAACAATAAATTTAGAATTTATCACAATAATTCAAATTATAGAATAATTAAAACTAAACTTTCAATGGTTTTTTGGGTTCAACTCAGTTCAAATAAAAACGAATCCAAATATCACCTCAAGATCTTGTGATATATTTGTCCAAGTAGGCCCCCTTAAGTTGGGTAACTCTCTGATTATAATTTTCAAACTATAGTTGCATTATGTACTTCTTTACTTTACCAAAAAAGCTAACAGCAATTTATAAATGGTAAGTTTTTAGGAATTTTATAACCCATTGATGTTATATTATTTGGTAATCCTTTTTTTTTCTAGTGAGCACAAAGGGCAACATGTGTGATTCGAAACCACGGCCTCATGGTAGGAAACTACACCCTCAATCACTATGTCGCGGGTATGTGGCTATTTGGTAATCCCTAAAGCCTTTATTACTCTTGATGTTGCTTTCCTTTAAGTCTCATTTGAGCAATTTCAATGATTTTATGTCTGAAAAAACTAAATAATGGTATAAATTTTGGATAAAAGTTCTTATGCATCATCATTGTCATCAACATGTTGATTCATGGCCATGCAATATATATGGTCATGAATCAACAGGTTGATAACTATGATGATACAAAATAACTCTATCCAAAATTTGTACCATTATTTAGCTTTTTCAGACATAAAAAAATACATATGTGCACACTAATTTATCACTATATAATGCAAGGTTAAGTCATTGTTTGTTTCTGCATTTTCCCTGATCATATTCTTATCCTGCCTTGATTTGTCATATCTTTTATCCACTCTTAAAGTCCTCATACTCTTATAATTCCAGGGACAAATCTTGTTGGAACTGATCATAACAGCTATATGATTACAGATTATGTCATCTTCAAATGTCTCATATTCGTCATTCATGTGAGAAAAAAATCGCTAAATGAGATGAATTTCCAACTAGATAAACAACGACAGACATATACCTGAGCATCTGTGACTTTGAATAAACGCTTCCAAGGAAGAAGAAATTTAGAGGCTTCACCGAAGACGAGAGTGGAAACATACACAAGCTTTTGAAATGCCTGCATGAAGATCAAAAAACTGATAACTAACATGGCAGTATGCATCTCAATCATCTTAAAATACTAAGGGCTTGTTTGGGATTACTTCTNGGTAACTCTCTGATTATAATTTTCAAACTATAGTTGCATTATGTACTTCTTTACTTTACCAAAAAAGCTAACAGCAATTTATAAATGGTAAGTTTTTAGGAATTTTATACCCCGTTGATGTTATATTATTTGGTAATCCTTTTTTTTTCTGGTGAGCTCAAAGGGCAACATGCGTGATTCGAAACCACACCCTCGTGGTAGGAAACTACACCCTCAATCACTATGTTGTGGGTATGTGGGCATTTGGTAATCCTTAAAGCCTTTATTACTCTTGATGTTGCTTTCCTTTAAGTCTCATTTGAGCAATTTCAATGATTTTATGTCTGAAAAAACTAAATAAGGGTACAAATTTTGGATAAAAGTTCTTATGCATCATCATTGTCATCAACATGTTGATTCATGGCCATGCAATATATATGGCCATGAATCAACAGGTTGATAACTATGATGATGCAAAATAACTTCTATCCAAAATTTGTACCATTATTTAGTTTTTTTAGACATAAAAATATATATATGTGCACACTAATTTATCATTCTATAATGCAAGGTTAAGTCATTGTTTGTTTCTGCATTTTCCCTGATCATATTCTTATCCTGCCTTGATTTGTCATATCTTTTATCCACTCT
>JXCR01134934.1:38019-55439 GCA_002079205.1 Phalaenopsis hybrid cultivar
ACATACATATATATGTTTTAGCTCAGTTTTTTCTTAGTTTTTCAATTAGAACAGTCGTCGGTATCCCGGTGTCGCCCTCTCCAGCCCTTCCCCAACTGTTATCGTCGGCATAGTTGTTGCCGCCCAGAAAACGACTCCTTAGCTATTTTATGTCAATCACCCTTCCCTTTCAAGCCCTCCAACATGATGTCAATTTTTATAGTCAATCCCCACCTGTTGTCCACCCTTCCAACAGTTATCTATAGTATTGTGAGCCTAGGACAACCTTCCCATTACCTTACTGCAACCTTGCTATTGCAATTCAGAGTTTAGATAGCGTCTATAACAGGTGGCCTTAGCATAAGCACGTCGGGAGAAGTGGGAAGGACTCAATAGGGTACTGACAAGACAACCTAAAGTAGTGAAAAAGCTTAAAGAGTAACACGCCTGAAACAATTCCAACCCATAAATACTTATGATGCCACGGATATGGCCACGCGCGTTGCCTCCAGCTGCCTGATGAATCAAGTGGCATCCTTCGCCGAGAAAGAAATTGTGGAGGAAGCGAGCGATGAAAAAATAGTTGAGGATTTCCAACTTTATAGAGATGAAGAGAAAACTCTAGCTATAGAAAAAGTTCTACAAACATAACCATAAAGGGATCACTCATAGTTGAGGTGCGGTATCTTTAGCAATAAGTGTAGGATGAGGAGAAATTTTGCAGCAGCATCATTGACGAAGGAAGCTGTCAGAACATTGTCCCCACTTTCTTGGTGAAAAAGTTGGATTTGACTACACATAAACACACTCATTCCTATTATGTAATTTGGTTGAAGAAAGAAAATGAGATACAAGTGGATCAGCAATGCCTAATAGAGTTATTCAATTGAGATCAACTACATGATTCATTGTGGTGCAGTGTGGTGCACATAGATTCATGTCACATTTTGTTGAGAGATCGTGGTAGTTCAATCACAAGATGCAACGCGATAGATTCAAGAACATTTATGCTTGCTTGAAAGAGGGGAAAGAAATCATTCTCTTAACCCATCAAGGATTTTGGAGGTGCAACTACACCTGTTGAGCATAAGCCTGAGGTCCCACGCTCCTTTTTTTTTTGTTAGTTTGAGAAGCCTTAGTGACTCCAGCCTTAGCTACCTTAGAGGGGACTGAAAAAGAGATGTATCCACTTGAGATTGTCTGGTCTTTGTTAGTCGAGTTGTAGGGGGTGATGACCGACAACTTTTAAGAGGGTTTACCACCACTGAGCGATATCCAACATGCCATAAATATTATACCAAGACCAACGTTGTCAAATACGCCCACATACAAGTTAACGCCGATAGAGTAGGATGAGTTACAGCAGTACGTGTAGAATATCATTACCAGAGGATTGATGCGAGAGATCACTAGTCGTGTGTCATTCCTATGATGATGATACCCAAGAAGAATGACTCGTGTTGGTTGGGCATTGATATTAACAATTTCAATAAATCACCATCAAATATCAATTTCTTATCCCTCATCTAGATGACCTACTATATCAATTACATGGAGTCGTAGTCTTTTCCAAGATTGATATGTGCAATAGACACCAATGAGAATAGAATGAGATTTGGGGAAGATCGCCATCAAAACTAGAGATGTGTTTTATCAGTGGGCCTTCATGTCATTTGGATTGTCTAATGTACCTAGCATGTTCATGAGGCTAATGAATCAGGTGTTCTGGTTTTACATTAAAAAGTTCATGGTTGTTTACTTCAACAACATCCTCATTTATAATAGTTCAGAGAGGAAGCACTTGCAGTTTCTGGGGCGGGTTTCCAAGGTTGTGTTATTTTGTGTCGAAAGAGGTATTTTTTTGGGTTATATTGTATCTAATGTTGGTTATTTAATAAACCCTACAAAAATGTATATGATCGTGAGTTGGAAACCCTCGGGTCCTTTAGTAAACTCATTAGTATTTCAAGGTTAGTATCCTTCTACTGATGACTCATCAGGAGCTGAAGCACCATTCCCACTCCCTTGATAGAACTTTTGAAGGGAGAGAATTTGCAATTGATAGAGACAGCCAAGTCAGAGATTGAAACCCTTAAGGAGAAGGTGACACAGTCTCCAATGTTAGCTTTACCAGACTCAACCTGTTGTTCAAGGTGGGGTGTGATGATTATAATGCAGGAATTTGATATGTATTAAGCTAAGGAGGATACCTCTTAACCTTATTCAATGAGAAATATGAGTTGTGGAGAGAGAACTCAACATGAAACTATGAGTTTTACACTATTGTGAGATATTTTTGCCACTAGAGCCACTAAATTCTAACAAAGTAGTTCACTCTATTCATGAATCATGAGGTTCTGGAACAGTTAGAGCAAGTCGAAGGGCATGCATGCTTCTTGGGTTGAGTTTTTGACATTGTTCAAACTCGTGCCCAAGTATGAGATGGAGAGTCAGAATTAGGTAACAAATGCCTTACGTCGTGGTCATTTGCTAATTACCTCCATGTGTGCTAGAGTTGTGGGATTTTATGTGGTGAAGGAATGTTCGAGGTGAATGAGGATTTTAGGGAAATTGAGAACATTGTTAGGAGAGGCTCACATGGGCATTCCACATATATGCTCTACTAGAGCAAATTGTGTGTGCCCAGATGTTCATTGAGGGAAGTTATCATCCAAAATAACAATAACAGAGAATTGGCAGGTCACTTAAACGAATTATTCTAGTGAGGGAACACTTTTTTTGGCCCAACTAAAGAGATTCGCGGAGCAGTATGTCTGATAATGTCGATTTTGTCACCTAGCCATGACTCAAGAGCAAATACAGTGTTATACACTTTGTTCTCGGTACTGAAGACTTCTTTGTTAGATGTAGTATGAATTGTGTGATTGGTCTTTTGAGGAAGCTACAAAACAAAGATTTAGTGATGGTCATGGTTGAGATGTTCTAAAAAATAACTCATCTGATGTTGTGCCATCGAATGTTGGATGTAACACATGTCACTAAGTTATACTTCAGGGAAATTGTGAGGCTGCATATGATACCCAAAAACATTATATATGATTAGAACATCAAGTTCCTCAATCATTTACGTAATACCATATGGGGAAAGCTTGTTACTATACCTCAATTCAGCTCAACAGGTGATCCATAGAGAGACGATCAGACAAAAGTGGTCAACATGAGTTTGGGGAGCCTCTTAAGTTGCTTTATAGGAAAGAACATTAAGTAATGGAATTTGATTCTATCCCAAGATGAATCCATCTACACATGTCTGTGATCTAGACTACGGGGTACACACCTTTCTAGATTGTGTATGAACACAATCCACTCATGAGGCTTGAGTTAGTACTAGTCTCCCTACGATAGAAGCTAGTACGGATGCAGAGGCAAGAGTACCAAAATTTCAGAGGTTGCATGAAGAGATTTGGAAAGAAATCACCTAACATAATCATAAGTACCAGGTGTAGACTAATAAATCTAGACAGAAAATGAACTTCCATAAGGGAGATCAAGTGTGAATCATATTAAAGTAAGAGAGATTTTCTTAGGATCGTTCAGGAAACCCAAGCCAAGAGCAGATGAACCTTTCAAAATCCTCAAGAAGTTAAATGGCAATGCCTACAAGTTAGATTTTTTGCGAGATTATAATATTTTGGCTACCTTCAATGTGGCAGATTTGAATCCATAATATGATGACAAAAAAGCTTTAGCTTAAGTGGTTTGATACTCCCTCACCTTGGGAAACTAACATGGGGCATCTCTTGCCCCAGACGCATGGAACTTGCCACATGTTCGCCCATAACCAATTTGATCTAGGCAAAGAAGAAACTTACTTGATCGTCCGAGCATGTGTTTCTTTTTTTATTCACATCAAAGCCCACTCTTCTTTACCTTATGTATATACATATGTTATTTGTTGTATCTTAGCTCATTTTATTTTATTTTTCTATCAGGGCAACCATCAACATCCTTATGTTCCCTCTAAATGTTGCATCCAAATATGAGAAGGGGCACTGGCTATAATTAGTCATGAAGTGGTGTTTATCTCTCTTTCCTTTCTCCCCAAAGCCTCTTCTCTGTTGTTTTTGTCACCAAATTTCATGTTGTCGCCCGGAAAATGATCCCTCCACTAATTTTTGACAGTCGCCCTTCCCTTCCAGGCTCTCTCACTTGACGGCAGCCATTCCAATGATATCTCTCGTACTTCCAACCATTCCTGCAATTGCATTTTCTGTGGCGAGCCCCCCCACATCCTTCCCTCGCTCTACTGCAACCTTTTCTGCTACAATCACGACCCCATCACCTTGTNCACCCCATCACCTTGTTGTCGCCCACCTTCCAACCATCTGATAACCATCAAATGTTTTCCCTGTCGCAGACGCTACCTTCCATTGTCACCTCTCGACCATCTTGCCCTCCATGGTTCCTATTTCTATGTAAACTATAGCACCACCACACTCGCTCTAAGNCTTCCCTGTCACAGACGCTACCTTCCATTGTTACCTCTCGACCATCTTGCCCTCCATGGTTCCTATTTCTTCTTAAACTATAGCACCACCACTCTCGCTCTGAAACTTAATTTTGTATCTTGCCTTTTATTATTTCTTAGCCTTGAGTGTATTTGATTGTAGTCCCTATTTATTTTTTGGTGATAGAAGTTACATTTTTTGTTGCCTTAGGGTCAACTCCAGCATCATATAAATTAGATAAAAATATATATTAAAAATAGCAAGTTAAAAAAATTTTGATTAAATTTTACAAGCAAAAGTACCAAAAAAATCACTTGAATTTATTTTACAACCAACCAAACAACCTAAAAAATTTCAAACTCTTTATGTTTAATTAACACTTCATCAACCAAGCACATATTTAAAATGCTTGAAAGCAGCCCCTTGTGAGTAGATTTTCCCAATTCTACATTTTATTTTTCAATCTATGAAATATGACAAAATTAAGAGAATATTAGAGGCTACCTCATTATTAAAAAGAGTTCTTTGTAATTGGGTGGAGTTTAGTGTTTGTTCATATGCCAATTAGGGTTGTAATTGAGCCTAACCGAGTTGAGTTTGCCATGATTTAGACTTGATTTGGTCAAATTATAAGTTGTTAATGTTCAATTTGAGCTTGAGACAAGCTTTCACATATATGTTTATACCCAACTTGCTTAAAATTTTTTATGTTCATACTTGATTTGCAATCGACTTCTTTATAGTGATTAAAAAGCTAAAAATTCAAATTGTACTTAATTTTTTACATAAAAATAAAATTATATATGCTTTTTTTTCTTACGTACAACTTGTAAACTAGCTAAAATTTTAAATGGATATTTCATTTTCTTATAATTCTATTAATAAATAATTTTGTAAATTATAATAAATAATTGATTGAATAAATTTTGGACTAGCAACTAACTATAGTCTATAATAAGTTAATAAAATAATATGAAAGTTATAAGTTTTTTTTTGGTAATCAAATAACATAAATAAGTATCAACATACTAGCTTGTTTAAATTTAAAAAAAAAATAAATTAATTAAATTTACGTGGATATTGATATTAAATTATAAGATTTATTATTAAATATATTATTAAATAAGTTCTAATTAATAAAATTTTATTTGAATAATATGACATATAAATATAGATCATTTAACAAGATACTTATTGAACCACAAATGAGTTTGTTTACGAATATTAACAACAAATTTTGACTATGTTGAAATTTGATTCATTTAAGCTCTGAGTTACTTAATTATTTTTTATTGATTCAAACAAATATGATCAAGTAGTAATTATTGTTGAGCTTATGTTGATCATCTTGAGCTATAGGATTCCTTAATACAATTAATCACATGATTTAAAAATTACATGTAAGAAAATATATTAAATTCGTCGATTATTTATTTGTTATCATTAAAATTATGAGTCAAAATATTTCTCTCAATATATTTTTAAATGTGTTTAGTATATAAACACATTTAAAATCATGAAAACCTCATAACACAAATTGATAAGTAATCCTTGTATTTCAAAATATGATCATTTTTACACAAAAGTTACATGATAGTAATTCATGATAATCAATCTGTTGCTTCTTTATCAAAGTGAGATAGCATCATTTCTTAGGGTGTCCTTATACTTGATGTTCTATTGTGATGATCGTTGACTTTGTATCACTTCATATATATATTTTTTTGGTTGTTAAGTAAAATGATATGTCTAAGTCGGGATAAGACTAAACCATAAGAACATGTTTAATTTAAAAGATGTCATAACAATAGATTATGATCATACCCTTCCATTTTTATCATCATTTATTTAATTTTATTAAGAAAATCCCGATAAGTATGATGTTGTATTAGCAAAGGCTTCTGATTAATGATCATTTCAAGTCTAAGGGCACGTTCTAACCTAAATAGATTATAAGCACTTAAGATGATTAAAGTGGCAATGAACAAGAGCAAAGGGATCTTAATACCCATATCTTATTTCATTTTATTTTGTATGTAGAATTGAGACTAAGTTGCACCTATACAAAACTCAACAATTTTATTAATATGATTATATTATCAGACCTAGCTACACTCGATCTTTTATTTATTATTTTATTATTCTTTTCTTCATTTTATTTATTATTGTTAGATTAAATATTGTTAAACTTTCATTTTTTAATTGAAGCTTGTAGTTATGTCTGAAAAATATATATTGCAATAGACTCATAAGAAAAATATTATTTATTAACTTTAAAACATTAATAATTAACCACAAAATTCAATTAAGATAATATTTTATTGAAATTAAATATTTTTTACTTTAAAACTCAATTTTAAATTAAAAATGATTTTTTTTGTACCTCTTTAAGAAGGTATAAAGTAATGCTTATCAACATTAAACCTCAATTAACACATTTAAAATAAGGACTATCTCGATACATTTAGGGTCTGTTTGGGACACCTGTAGCTTATCACTAATCTGCTAATAAGTAGCTGATCCGTATTTTATTTGGATAAAATGGCTGGTTGTTTGGTTTGTGCGTTTGTAAAATAGCTTATCTGCGCTTTTCCTAGATAAATGACCATCGTGCCCCTGTGCAGTAGTGTTGTTTGCAACAGAAATGTAATAACTATGTATTTGATAGTTTAAAAGCAAAAAAACCACTGCATAACTGTATAGAAAAACTACATATTTAAATTCACAGCTCTATTTCTCTTAAATAAAGTCTCTTCAACCCTAAACAACAACTAAATCACACTAATATTGCATAAGATGAAGATACCAAAATACATATTTTTTAAGGAAACCAAGAGCATTACAAAGCTACCATTTTTTGCTTAGACTAACTTCAAAGTTTTGCTCCATCAAAATTATCCCGTGTCTTTCGCTTGCTCATAAATCTTCTATACAAGTGAGTTAATGTATTTGCAAAAAAATTACTTCATCGGCAATGAAAAAGTTGTTTCAGTTAAAAAAAGAATTAAAATCAAAGCTCTAGTTAGAAATCCCGAACTCTAATTTGATTTCCACACGAAAACATTCAATCAATCATATCCCACCTACCGCCTGATGTAAAACCAAAAAAATGATTACTCGCAGTAGCGATCAATCTTCCTCCTAACCCGATCGTTCAACGCCTCCTCAACGGTCTTGGTGTTGTTTTGGGACTTTTTGGTAGGATCGTACCCAAACTTCTTTGACTCCACGGGGAAGAGCTCCTCATTCTTCATCTTCTTCACGGTGTCGTTTGTGTACACTTCAGCTCCAACCCGCCACCGCAACGTCATTCACTTCTCTAGCGCCTCTGCCACCATCGTTGTTGACGACATCCATGGCGTCCTTCACTTCCTTGTGCTTCTTCTTGTTGATAGATTTGACCACTGCAAGCTTGCCGCTCTTGAATGCAAGCCTTCTGCCTTCAGCTTCTTGTATGAGTCCGATGTCTCGCTACTGACGTGAGAGAGGCAAGAGCGAGGGAGGCGAGAGCGAGAGAGATCAACGCTAGGGCTCAGATCGATGGCGAAGGAGGCACGGGGGCAGAGGGGTAAAACACGAGCAAATGAAAAGCAGGTCGTGGGGTTGTTCCCGCGACAACGTTTATTAACAATAGAAAATGACGTTTCACGAAACACATTAGGGATGCATTTACCAAACGAAACGGTGTCATTTTGAAAATGTCGCACATAATTTTAATCCGCCTCGAACGGACACTTCTACATCCATTATGTTAAGAAAAAATAATTATTCATTCAAAACATGTCCTCTAAGGTAATGTTTATGACTTCGTGATATGATTTTATTAAATATGATTATGTGGATGTATAACATGTTAAATAGTAGCAATCTTTATCTTAATAGACTATAAGTATAGTTAAAAATATCATGCTATATATAATCGGGCTATCCTATTCTTTTCTTTCTATAAGCATTTTTACACATCCATAAATTATAAATTATGCATCCATTTGATTTACACCCCATAAATTAATTGTTTTAGCACTTGATCATTCCTTTTTTTTTTTTTAATTTGAGAGCTCAAGATTTTTATTGTTGATGCAATTCATAGTTATTAACATGGAATCTTATGGCTAGGATTGTCAAAAAAACTCGTTGTTCGTGAACAGTTTGTGTTCGATTTGCCGGAGCGTTCGTGTTCGATTCGTTCGATAAGCAAACGAGACGAACATGAACATTTTTTTTCGTTCGGTTTGCTAAACGAACCAAACATGAACAGTGATGCGTTCGTTCGTGTTCGAATCGTTATTGTTCGAAATAACAAAAAATTAAATAAATATATATAAAAACTTTATGATATTTTTAAAATAATTATATACTCAAAAAAATTAATATATTTTAAAATTTAAGTGTTTTTATTGAAGTTCGTTATTTATTTTTTTGGTAGTTTGAGAATTAATTATTAATTCTTAAATATTTTATGAAGATGTATTTCAATTTTTAAAAGATAAATTGATGTCTTTCAATTTTTAAAAGATATGAGAATTAATATTTAAATTGTTGTCTATTTAACAATTCAAAAAATATATACAATTTTGAAAATTTTCAAATATTTCAAACATTTCGAACAATACGAATTCGAACGATTCGAACTAATTCCGAACAATTCAAACCGAACACGAACACGAGCACTGTTCGTTCGTGTTCGGTTCGTTTACACCCTTACTTATGACAAGTCTCGTTCGACTGTCTTCACGACCAAGTAAAACTTGGATTAAGGGTCCATCAAGTCATGTAACTTTATATTTCATAAAAAAACATTTATTTATATCCATCACCTCTTAAAGTCCTTTGATTCCCTTCAAATTTTTGTGAATTAAATAATTGTCATCACATATATATTCTTAAGCAAAGTTATACTTACTGTATTTATTTATAATGATTCAATTTTTACCTTACAGATTAACTTCCAAAGCATATAATTTTTACTCAAATATTGATTCTTAATCATGATTAACTCTTAATATTTATTTAGTCAATTCATAATCTGAAATTGAACTTCACAAAATTGAGAGTTCAGTTCATATTCTCCACTACATGTTAAGTTAACTTTGATCACATACATACACTCTCATATGTATTTTACATTAGAAGATATAAATATTATTAGTGATATCTTAGTTGACATCTCCCTTTGTCTCATACTATAGACATAAAAGATACACTAACATGATCCTATTTTTTGTATTACATCAAAAATTTGACTCTTGCACTAAGGAATGACCATATACTTAACTCTATTTATCCTAGATGTTTGAATATGAGTATTTCAAGCCATTCTCTATGTTGCATCCATATAAACATACTTAGTTTGGTTATTCAAATTTGAACATGTTAATACCCTTAGTTGATCCTTTAGCTCTCCTTTGATCAATTCATGAATGAACGATGTTCAAAGCATTTCAAAACATGAACAAGCCATGTTGATATCTTTTAAATCATCTGTGAATCATAATCACGTATTATGTGAACTATGTGTAAACATTATTGGAGTTTTATTTGAAAGTTTGGGTAAAGTTTGAAGATGATTGAATCACAGTTTAAAGGTGGGTTGATATTGTTCAGAGAAGATTTGATCACGACTCACATATGATTTGATCATATATTTAATTATATTTTCATCATAGTCTAAGATAGCTCAATGACGATTCTAACAGCTTTATAGCAAGTACTATGGTGAGCAATAATATTTTGGGCTTAATGTTTATTGTACAAACAAGTCATTCAGACTTAACTTATCAGCTATACAACATTATCTTGAATAAATGATAAAATGAGGGGCAATTGTCAAAACACGCTCTGCAATCATTGAAAATAGAGAAGGTGCAGTGAACATAGAGAGATGGAGATTTTACGCAGTTGACATATCACATCAGTATTCAACTAGACTTCAACTACTATTACTAATAGTTAAAGAAATATTTGATGTAAAAAATATAGGATATGTATTAAAATTTTAAAGTAATAATAAATATATTTCTTTAATTCTGATTATTAGGATACATGTATAGTCAAATGGCTGCATCAAATTTCTTCACTAATTTGGCAAGACAGAATGAAATTCCGGGTCTAAGACATTTAAGGCCCAATAAAAATGGAGATAATATTTTGTACATATTCTGGATATATTAAATGTTCATATATAATATTATTATACAATGTTATCAAATATTATTGTACACGAAATTTGAATATTCAAATGTATTCAAAGTGCACAGAGAATTTTTTTTTTTTTTTGCCAATGCAAGGACACATCGTCTTGTCGGTGGCTGGTGGTGATCTACGGCGGTCGGTGGTGATGAATGAAGATCGACGGTAGTCGACGACAGCTGACAGCGATCGATGATTACTGAGATGATGCTGAACTTTAAATCATTCTCAAAGCTTCAAGTTTTCTCTCAAGTCTCAAGCTTTCACCCCCTTTCTCATGTGAGAGATGCGACTCTATTTATAATATTCTGGGTGCACTTAATACAGTAATGTGAATCACTTTGATTAGACTGCTTAGATTGGTTACTTCAATCAAACAATTTACATGAGATGAAAAGACATTAAACCATGACTTATGGTTTGATGAAGCATCATTTTAGGAGGGATGCCAGTCCCCAAAAAATGATATTTTTTCGCAATTGTAAAAGGTAGACGCCAACCGCACCATTTTGTGGGCTCAACCACAGTAATCAAATCTATCAAACGTGTGCCATGGCGGCGCTTGAAAGTCCGCACGCGATCACGTTTTACATGGAATTCAGGAGAGGATCGCCGCATCCGTCAATGTGACGAGCGCCAAATTTTCATCTTCTTACTCCAGCTCCACTCAAAAAGGCAATCCAAACCCTAGTAAGTTTTCACAATTCATCCCATTTCGTTCATGTGCGTTATATTGTCGCTCTCTTTCTTCCAGATATTTAATTGTTATTTCGGATTGAAAGAGTGGGTGGTTTTTCAATCGACAACCAGAGAGCTTTCATCTTTCCCGGAAACGATTCTTTGAAGTAACGTCAGGGCCAACTTTGTGGTTGCTTCTACGGGGTTGAGAATGGACGGTGCTGTTAGCTGGGATGCCCTTGAGTGGACCAAAAATGAGGTCTAATCCCAAACCAATCTATTGTCTTTTATTAATCAGGGCTTTTTAGTTTTTTCGTCGTTCTTGTTTAGCGAGAGTTCACTCTAGGATCATGATTCTGCATGTGTCTGGGGATTGCAGTCGGTGTCCAGGTCAGCGACCCATGGGATGGCTGAGTTCTTGCTGGAAGCCGAGGAGGTCGTTGCGCAGGTAGCACACTTATCTTTTACTTTTTTCTATCTTCAATTATATCATCCGTCTGGTTACCATTTTAGTTTGTACTCTTTCAATACCGTTTATGATATTTAGTCGGGAATAGATCTTTGTAACAAATTTATTTTATAAATAGCTTGTATTTGCACATAATTTGATCTGCAATGTTAGAAATTGCCTTCAATATTCTGTTGAGTGATCTGAATACTTGAAGATTCATGAGCCGCGTGAAAATATAGGTTTGGTGCTATTCATAAATGATGTGATTGCTCAAGCATTGAATGCAACTAGGTAATGGAAATGGAATATGCCTTTGAGGAGCATGCATTTTGGATCAAGAAGGTGGATGTAACTTTATCTTAGAACACCATGCAATGTTATCAACTCCGCTCTAGCATAATTTCTATGATATGTTAGGTCTTTTTAGGCACAGGAACACTTTTATATCATTCCCGTGTAATCACTAGAGTACTTTCCAAACATATGGCATGTAGTATATGATTGTTTGATTCAGCACTATTTTTTTCCCCCAATCTTGAATTTTTTGTAGTTACATATTTAAGTATATCATTTACTTTTTTTACCCATTGGAATTTCGTACTTGAAATCGTGGCTAGAGTTATTTGTTAAAAAAATAAGTTTGATATATGACTTAGGCACCCAAAGGTATATTGTACTTGGATTAGATATGAGTAGGGGTGTAAATGAGCTGAGCTTGAGTGACCCCAATGTTTGTTCGTATTTGGCCAGATCGATTTTTTTTGCTTGAAATGAGCTCATGTTCGAAATTGCTCGTGAACAAGATGTTTGTGTTTGACTTGGTACGTTTGAAATATGTTGAAAGAGGCTCGTGTTTGGCTTGATGAAACCAATAAGTCTATTTTCACGCATAGCTATAAATTTTTAGAGGTCCTTTGAACATTTAAACAAACCTGAAAAATGAATTCTTCCCGTCTTCCCGATGTGGGGTTAAATGAAGAAGGCGGAGGCGGCTAGGAGGGGTATGGGGGCTTGAAAAAACCAAAAAATTTTGGTAGAAGTGGAACCGAAGGTTAGTATAAGCTCGACTTGGAAAAAGATAAATTTTTAGAGCCATTGACATACATACCACCCAATTCTAATGTGGGAGAGACAACGGGGCTGGGGCTGGGGCTGGATTTTAGAAAATTTTGATGGGCATTTACCTACATACAACCCAGTTTTTATGTTTTACATATCTAACATAAATAAAGAAAACATATAGGCGGGATTTGTAAAAATTCTAGGGGCATTTGCATACATACCGCCCAATCTGATGTATTTACATATTTAACATCTAAAATTGGTTTTTTATATTTATACTAATTAATTTTTTGATATCATATGAAATATACCATTATTTTAACTTCTATATATTATTTATTTATTATTTAAATAATTCAAGCCAAAACGAGTCAAACACGATCAAATAAAAGTTTGTTCGTATTCGGCTCGTTTATAAATCGAGGTAAAAAATTTTGTTTGTGTTTAGCTCATTCACTTAGTGAATGAATTGAACACGAGCTACTCAATGAGCATTAGACGAAACACGTGCTATTCACGAATGATGAGCTTTTTGACAGCTCTAGATTTGAGATCCCAAAGAAAGAGGATTTGGTTGGCTTTGCAAATGACTTGATGCAGCTTTCTTCATCAAATCATTACAAGAAATGTGGGAAATGAAAGATTAGTTTCAGTCTACTGTACCCTTAGGAACTTCAATAAGTAGTTGACAAGTTTCATGATTTTTTTCAATCCAAATGCACTTTAAATAATTATCATTAGAATTTATAGGCTTGATGTCAAAGTTATCTTTTTTTTTCTAGGGGCATTTTAATGAAAAAATAAAATAAACATTAAGCAACATGTATTTCCTCAAATTTCTCATGCATTTTTGAAGCATGACTTGCTAAATTGCAAAACGAAATCATGGCGATATAAAATGAAAAGATTAAATGATATGCTTATAAATTTGTAACACAACATCCATTTTTATACTGCCACCTTTAGTACTACTTGGTGTGATATTTGTTCTGCTTCAAACAATGTCCATGGCCTACATGATTTTCAAATGTTTAGAAAAAGTGCATCAAAATAAAAAAAATATGTAAAAGTTCAGCACAAACTAATTTCAATTGATTAATATAGTGAAGGGAAATAAACTCATCACATACCATTTTATGTCAAAGAATTGTTATATTTATTGCTCTAGAATAAAAACTTCAGAAGCAATGATTCTTATGCATTTTGCAAATAAAGAAAAAAAAATTAAAGTAAAAGATGAAGTGGTTTTTGACCAAGTATATAAAATCACCATAAATGGTAAAAGTTGGTAGTGCTATAATTCTGCCTGTAAATCTCAAAGAGGAAGTATTGGTGAAAAGCTGAAAATCAATGTTTTAAAAGCGCGCTTCACGTGTAAAGCAAAACAAAGCAAAGCAAAGCGCATGACACCTAGTTTGCTTCATTGAAGCACACTTTGAAGCACTAAAGCAGTGCAGTCGGGTTGGTTCACAATTTAGCAAGAGGTATTAAACAGCTATTGAATTAATTTAGCTTGTTTTATGAAACTTGAGACTCTATTAGTTTATTTATGTTTTAACATTTAGATTTTGTTTTGAGCTATAAGATTTTATTTTGCAATTTTTAAGTTCTTAATTATTGAAGCAAATTATTAAAAATTGTTCGAAATTTTAACTTGCAGGTTCACCTCAATGTTTGCTTTCAAGTTATGCATTATATCACATTCTTTTCTATTTTATATCAACTTAGTCATACTTTATATTTTATTATTGTTAATGAATGTATTTATGTATTAATATATTTATATAATTTATTAGCGCTATAGTTAGTAAAAGTGCCATTCGCTCTGCGCTTTGCGCTTTGAAGCAAAAATAAAGCCTTGTGTATCACATTGCGTTTTGTGTTTTGATAACACTAATGCAAGTAACATTTCTAATTCCTACATAGAAAATGAGTATAAGTTTCTAACATGAATTACTCATGTATATCTTCTATAGAGATAGCAACTTGTTGTAGTTACATAACGAAGAAAATATTCAGCTACAATGACCAATTATAGAAAACTAATATTTTTAAAGATGAATTATGAAGCAATGGAAATCAATAAATTCTGGAATGAAATAATCATTTGTCATTTGGTACAACTGGCACAATTTTATTTGGCTGAGCTAAGCCAATAAGAAAACCAAAATCTTTCCATAGAAAAGTTTGTGAACAAGGTGAGTGAGATGAAAAGAGAAAAAAAGCTATTCGAATCTAAATTATTACAACTTATTAGATTTATATAACTAAAAAATTACAATTAATCAATTATAAGAAGATGAGTTTGTGTCTAAATTAAGGACAATGAAAGGTAGAGGAATGTATGGCTTTATGTAGAAAGTACAAAGAGAGGGCCGTTGTAGATTTTGGAAGAAGTTGAGGGGAGTTTTTTAAAGGAGGATGGCATTATTATTTTGGGAAAAAGGCTTTCACCTTTTGCAGTCGACAATGGGAGAAAATGGCTAGCTTTTTTTGCCTCATGGTCAAGGAGAACTGAAACCACTATTTGCATTGATGTGAGGGCGCCTAGGCCCTCGTGGGTGTTGCAAGTGCCCCATGCGATCGTTTCTGCGTGACCTATTCTTTCGCTTGGACCGAACCGGTCTAGGATTTCTCTCTTCCAAGGAGTCTCGTGGGTCACTCTTAGTCATCCTCTTATTATATATTTGTATTCCTGATGTTCTAGTTTAGTTTTTGGCTCAGAATTCTGTCGGGATGTCCAACATTTCCTTCTAGGGCTGTATCCGAAGACGAGAATGTGTTTCGATTGTAACTCGATCGAGGTGGTGACCATCTTCTAAGAGCCGAGTGGTGTTCCGGCTGTTGCTCGTCTCTGTGGGAGTATTTATCCTCGACCTTCCTTGCACCTCTCGCTTTGTTGTCACCCCTCTTTCTTCGTTGTAGCCGTCCAAGATAGTTGCCGTTGCTGTTCTTTCTTGTGGTTCTCTTCTTTCCAGCTAACTACGTTCCACAATCCATGCTGTCCTCCTTCCGAATCAGCCGCCAGCTCACAACATTCGAGCCTCCCCATATTCGCTCCTATTTAGCCCTCCGTACTCGCTGTCCTTGATGTCCCAACCCTCTATTGTCGCTGCCGCAACAGACAACTTCCCTTTTTGTTTTCTTGCTACCTAACCCGTCAAACAGTCAGTTGTTTGGACTGCTGTCCCCTGCTGCTCTGCTGTTCCAGCCGCCCAAAATTGCTTCCGCCCCTTTTCACAACCCGGAAACCCTTTCCTACCTTGCTGCCATCTTTCCAAGGCCTCCTGTCACCCACCACCATCACCTGGGATTCGTCCTAACGCGAGTTTCTGTGCTGCGTGAATTGTATTTTATCTTTTAAGTATATTTGATTGTAACCATCTATTTGTTTTCAGTAATAATATTTGATTTTCATATTGTTGTTTGGGTTAACTCCGGTAACATGCATATTACTTTTTGAGAGAAAGACCAACTTCTCTTCATATATAATAGACTTGTCGAGAGAAGAAATTATCATCACTTTACCTCCGATCACCTTCTTTATCATGAATCAGTTGTCATTGTCTTCTTCTTTATTGATGTCATCATTGATGATATTGATCACTATTTCTGATTGACATGTCACTGGTCCATCTTTGTCGCCATCACATTCACGATCACATTCACGATGGATGGTGCTACTTGTGATCATAGTCTTCAATTCATGATTGTTGCCAAAGGGGCCTCCGATCCATGTCCTTCATGAAGCTTCCCGTTCATTTTTTTTTGATGTGTCAAATGTGTATGGAGAGGGTTTATTGTCAAAAATCAGTTAATGGGATTTTGTGAAAAAGTTTAACCCCAAAGCCTTCTTGTTGACCTCATTTTTAGTGAGGTCTTAGTCTCATAATCTTAGAACCTAGGATTAGCTTTAGGAGTTCTTATTGGTCATCCTAGCGGACTAGCAATGGAGCTCACCTCCTGTAGAACTTCAAGCCACTTCTTGACTCATTTTTGTGAAGAACTCGCATAAGTGGTTCCAAGCACTCAACTTTTAGTTGCAAAGCCTAAGGATCAACATGCAGAGGGCCCGAAAATGAGTTCCTATAGGATAAAACAGCCTTAGGTGAACCCTTTGTGACTCGATTACTCGCTAACGACGCACTTCACACACTCACTGCATCACACACGACTTTGACTTGAATCGACTCGCCCGTCGGCAAACTCGTCCGGACGACCCCGGATGACGAAACGGACCGCGCCGACGCGTCCGGAACATCGACTTTAGCTAGGAAGGACACCCATATCTCTATAGTTTCGCGCACGAGCGTTTAGCACAGATATCGATGCACATTTTTAACGATGCATGGGCCCGGGCTCAACCCAGGTTTGACTCGGGTTCGATTTAGGATTGGACTCGGGCTAAACACAGGCTAGGCACCAGCTTACCTGAATTTGAAATTCAAATTTCAAAATTCAAATGAATTATTTAAATTTTTATCTTAATTAAAATTAATTCAGGTAATAATAACCTCCCATTTAATCCTCCCCTGTATTTGGAAATTATTAATTTCCCCGCCAATTGCTTCCACGGTAACGGCTATTGGCCC
>JXCR01134934.1:57353-84438 GCA_002079205.1 Phalaenopsis hybrid cultivar
TCTTTTCGTTGGTTTTGTTATTTTTGTTCAATGGTTAAGTCAGAAAATGAGAATTCCTGATTTAATTAGTTGGAAAACACTTATTTGAGGGTCAAATGCCTTAAATCACTTTAAACACAAGTTAAAACATAGGCTTCTAGATTTTTAGGAGCACACCCTAGGTGAGGGCCCATTCACCTAGTCCTCAGTGTAGGCTTTCTAGAGCTTAGGCACACACCCTAGGTGAGAGTCCATTCACCTAGCCTTCAATGTAGGCTTCCTAGACTTTAAGAGCACACCTATGTGAGAGCCCATCTACCTAATTCTCAGCATAGACTTCTAGATTTTAAGAGCACATCCTAGGTGAGAGTCCATCCACCTAATTCTCATCATAGATTTCCTAGTCTTTAGGAGTAGACCTTAAATGAGAGCCCACTACATAATCTCTGCAGTGTAACCTCCCAAGGTTTTATGAACATACTTTAGGTAAGAGTCTATTCACCTAATCCTCGAATGCACAGTGAAACTAGACACTTAACCATAATTCACAAACTGATCAAGACACTAGACACCAGGATGCACCGAGGCGTAGTCCATGCTTCCTTAATTAAATCACCAGTGAAATTCTCATAATGACTTAACCTACAATAAAACCCAGTGCATCGGGATTTGAGCTTGGATATTACACTCAAATCCTCCTGGCAATTGGGGAAATTTCTTAATGCCACATATGGATCATCGGACTAGGATAAGTCTAGGGTCTAGGTGGCGAGGGCGATGACGACATTGCTTATGTGTGCTTAAACGAGGGATACGAAGTGAAATTATTAGAATAGTATCTCCTACCTCAAGGATCTTCAATAAGGGAGAGGAAAGGATCCATGATACTATTCGCCGACTCTTGATGGGATTGTTGCCCCCGACGCTCTTAGGTTGTCAGTAATTCTAGCACGATTAGAGTGACTAGTCTGAGGACTGTATGACTTTACAAAATATTTATAAAAATAAAACAAAAATTTCTTTTGCATGATTAAAAGAACTCTGCATAAAAAAGACCTGAATAATAATTTTTGCATGAAAATTTTTTTATAAAAATTTATAAAGATCCACGGCTAGTTACTTGAATTGAGGTTAAGAACTGCCTTCTGTAGATTGTTGGGCCGGTAACTCCTGTTCAAGGTCGGTAAGCACACAGCCTAGCTCTGAGCCCCCACTTTCACCAAGGTCTTATACCCAGTCCTGATCTTTCATATGTGGCTAAGTGTTTCGTTTGCTTGTAATTTCTATGACTCGTTTTTCAGACTTTTGTACTGAGTTTTCTCGCCCCGTTTAATTTTCTTGCAAGTTTATTTAAACCTGCTGCAAATCAGCTCGCAACAATAATAATAACAGTAGCAGATGCCCAGATACGTTTTTCAGTTCATCTTACAGTATTTTACTTTACTGCGTTTACCTTCTAAGTACATTTTATTTACCTGCGATTTACTTATTCTGTATGCAAAACCAAATTTTGACGCCAAAACTGTTAAACATAAACTACAATTTTCAAACACTTAAACCCTGGAGCCATCGCGACGACAGGAGCTTGAAACCAACTTTGTGGGCAGCAGGACGAGGAGCTTAGAGCGAGCAGCAAGATCTTCTTCAACATTATCTCTTCCTAGTATAATAATAATACATAGGGCTTCGAGGTAGCTCGCCTAGCGTGGCGTAAATCCTCACACTCCTTTTTTTAGGCTCTTGTACAATCATGTTGTGCGACATGAGTCCTAACTCGATTTAGGTTCCGAGGTTGTTGTACGGTACGACGTAAACCCTCCTTTCTCTGTGGGCTATTTGCATGATCGGGTATTATGCAGATGTAAGTCCCATATAATAAAATTGGCATGATTGAACATTCAAATAACATCATCTCTAAAAATTGTAGCCACACAGTAGGATAGTTTGGGAAGTCACTGAGGGTTTACCTCGGATCAGTGACATCCCCTACCTTCTCCTTCCTTTGGACTCCTGAAAATAAGTGTTCCTCATTGAGCCATTCCCATTTGGTTTTCCTCATCCTACCTTGAAAACCTAAACCTTGAATTCTTGAAGACTAGAACCATTGATCATTATCGAGAGTTTTCTCAAGTGACTCCCGTCATTTGGGATGTAATTAACTATAGGGGCTTGCCTCTATAGGGAACTTGGAACCCAGGTAAAATAAACCCTATTTAATCTTTGTATTAGATAGGAGAATTTGACGGTCATATATAAAAGGTTCGCAGACTAAATGGATGTCACAAATCTCTTAGTTTGCAGGATTGAGTCTAACGCCGAGGTCTACACTTATCTTTCGGGAAGGTGTAGTATTCGCGGTATCAGGCACGATTATGTAAACTATTGGACGAATGAGATCCATTTGGTCTCATTTTTCAAAAATTAAAACATACTACTTTCAAAACTCAAACTATATATTTATTATATTAAATTAAATTTCCAAAATTATTTTCATATTTCATATTTTCAAATCTATCTATATCGAAAAAGTTGACCGACACTTCTCTGGTATTTTAAATACTTAACAGATGTTACATTGAAAAGTTGTGGAATTGTGGCTTATTGGAGATTGCTTTGGCTTTTCTATCCTCTTTTTATCCCCTATCTATTTAGCTTGCTATTTCACACGCTAAAATGCTCCTCACCTATGTCTTGGAAGATAATGAAGCATTAAAGTTCTCGCTTGCTCAGTTGATTTCTTACATGTTTTTTTTTTCTTTCCTGTTTTGCTTTATTTTTCAAGATAGATTCTCTTTATATGAGCTCAAGCATCAGGTTCTTTCTTGTTCTGCTTTGTTTTTCAAGATAGATTCACTTTGTATGGCCTCAAAGCATCAGGCTGTAGGGCTCTGGATACACCCATGTGCTTTTGACATTGTTGTTTTTGCATCATAGCTGGGTACTTTATGGAAAAAATCATTTGGGGAAGGTTGAATCCCTTGCCATCTCTATGATTAAATTTTGAGGTAAAGGGTAGTTATTAACAACATGCTTCTAGAATGCTCGTGAAGTTATGTTTTTCAATTTTCCATCTTCTGATCTTTAGAAGGCGAAAGTTTTGTTTATCTAAAGTTGCAAGTAATTTATACTTTCTATTGATATAATATTTTTAATTTAGATAAGGAGTATTCATTATCACCTGGTAACATTGTTATGCCTCGGCTGAATTGCTATTTTGCTGTTTAGTTCTAGTTTTTGGAAAGTTTTTAACTTTTAGTCTGATGTGACTTGTTCTTATCATTGATAGGGTCATGGTGTTGTTCTCGTCAACACAGATCAAGCAGGCACATTGTCAGTAACAAACTTTCGCCTTCTTTTTCTGGTAAATATCTGAAAGAAATTTGTTATTACATCAATGGCTTTGTTGTTTGCATGCATATTATTGAATGGACACTGATTTTTGTTTCTTTCCTAGAGTGAGGGTTCTCGTGATATAATTGAACTTGGCACCATAGCATTGACAACTATCGAGAAGTTTAGCAAACAAGTAAGTTTTGCTCTGCTGTGCTGGCATTTAACGACATAATATTACATACTTGCGTCAAATTGGTTTTCACACATTAATATTCAATGTTATTTTGCAAACAGTTACTGTATATGGATTTACCCGTGTAATTATTGTAAAGGTAAACTGATAATGATTTGTGCACTGTATGTGTCTTTTGACATATGGGCTTGGACTGTGTTGTTGTTATCAGATATGCTGTGTGTGGATTGATCCGTGTCCAAACTGGAACCTTTTTTGTAGTTATGTATGAGGCCGTGTTCCTTCTTAATTGCCAACTCTAGTGAGAGTGGGGATCTCCAGAACTTTCTGGTCATGTTTGTGTTGGTTTAGTTTTCGTGTTGCACGAATTGTGAATGAATCAGTTTCAGGTTAGCAATATCCTTATCTGCCTGGTCAAGCTTCATAATCGTAATGGTTCCCATTATTTCTTTTCCATTCACCTATTAGAAATAAGAAGTAAATTAAAAAAATGGATATCAATGAATACACATACAAGAGGCTTATTATTGGTGTTGTGGCTTTGAGTTATGCGGTTATTTAGTATGTGTATATTGATACTTTTTATGTGGGCGTTTTCTTTTTAGAAAAGGGCTATAAACATTACTGCAAGAGTTTTGCTAGTTAGGAATTTCATTCCCATTCTTGGTATTACTCTTGGCATTAGATACTCAATTGATGGCTTTGCTTTCTAAACTATTTGAGGTCTTGTTATTGCCTAATATGGCCATATAACTACCGTGAGGTCATTTGATCTTCTTGTGAATCTTCATGTATCTCGATTTATGAGATGTTATTGTCATTGAAACATTCGTGATTCTTCATTTGTCCTTCAACAACATTTTCATTGTCTAATGTAAGAGGCATTTTGTTCATTTTCTTTTGTACAGTTCTTTGCTATTTGATTTCTATGCTGTTTTAGGACGTGTAAAGGTTATGTTGGTTTGAACTTGTATTTTTGAAGCATTGTTTTGTATTTTTTATTCCCACACTTTGTTTAATATGCAACTGTTAGAATAAAACCCAAGAAGATGATTTTTATTGATACAAAGAGGGATATAAATACCCATTACATGATATACTTGTAAGAAAAAAATAAAAATAGCATAAAGGAATAAAAAAATAAAAATAGCATAAAGGAATAAAGGAAATAAAATAAAAATAAATAAAGTAATTAATATAGAATTATGTATTAGTAAATATTCTGAATTCAGTAATGCTTCCTATCAAGTTGAAGCATAAATGTCATTTATGTTCAACATGAATTTGAACTCATCAAACACTAGCCGAGGAATGTTCTTTGTGAGAATATCTGTCAGCTAGCCACTGAATGACACAAACGGAACACAAATTTTCCTGTACTCGATCTTTCTTTAATGAAGTGATGGTCAATCTCAACATGCTTGATGTGATCATGCTGGACAGGCTTGTGAGCAATGCTTATGGCAGCCTTGTTATCACAAAACAACTGTAGGGGAGCGAAGTTTGTCATACATAGCTCGTGGAGCATGATGCGTAACCAGAGAGCTTCACAAATTTCCAGGGACATGGATCGAAATTCGGCTTTTGCACTGCTCTGAGAAACTACAGACCGCTTCTTACTTTTCCACGTGACTAAGTTTTCTCACACGAATGAATAGTACCCCGAGGTAGATCGCCAATCATGGATGAACCTGACCCAGTCCGCATCTGTGTATACTGCAATAGAAAGAGAGGTGTGGCAGGGAAAAACAAACTTGAGCCCAATGTCCCTTTTAAATTGTGGAGAGTCCGATGGACAGCTTGGAGGTAGTGCTCATAGGGATCATGTATGAATTGACTGACGGTCCCAATTGCATGGCAGATGTCGGGGTGTGTATGAATAAGGTAGATGAATTTCACCACAAGGTGCTAGTAGTGAGTCTTGTTTATAGGAACTGCATTTGAAACTTCGAAAAGGTTTTTATTGGGATCCATTGGGACAATTATTGGTTTGCATATGAGAATATTGTTATTTGTCAAAAGGTCAATCACATATTTCTGCTAAAACAGACAAATACCCCGAGATGATTGAATAACTTTCATGCCTACGAAGTACTGAAGAGATTTTCCAATCCTTCATTTCAAAGGAAGCCACAAGTATGCCTTTCATGACTCCAATGCTGGTAGATCATGACCTGTGAAAACAATATCGTCGACATAAACAATAAGGATAGCTATCTGGCCGTTGGAGAAATGCTACAAGAAAGGAGTGTGGTCCGATTGAGCCTGAGTGAATCCATGGCCTACCACCTGCTTTGTGAATTTCCCAAACCATGCTCCTGGTGATTGCTTCAATCCATAGAGGGATTTTCACAGTATACATGCTTGCCCCTAGGAGGCAGTTGAGTCAAAGCCTAGAGGAAAAGCCATGTATACTTTCTCTGCAAGATCACCATTTAGGAATGCATTCTTGGCATCAAGTTGAAATAAGGGCTAATCCAGATTCACTACAAGGGATTAGAGGACCCAAATAGTGTTTAATTTAACAACTGAAGCAAATGTTTTCTTATAGTTAACTCCGTAGGTCTGTGAGTACTCTTTGACGACCAATCACTTCTTGTTGCGTTCAAATGATCCATCACATTTAAACTTAAAACTGAAAATCCATCGACATCCCAAGTATGGTTTTGCTAAAGAGCATTATTCTCTTCCATGACGACAACTTTCTAGGCTAGGTCTGTTGAGGCAGCCTCAATAGTAGATGGAAGTTGATGATGGGCCAGAGGCGTAGCAAATACTCTGTAGGTTGGTGATAATCTGCGAAGAGAAACATAGTTTGCTATGGGATAGAGAGAGCCTATCTGATTGCGCACCTTACTAGAGGAATCAACATCCTCATTTGGAGTAGGAGCACTGCAGAGGATGTCGTCTAGAGGGGATTTAGGGTCCAACAAGAGGTTAGCGAACTCCAGAGTATGTGCATTAGAACGAGTGCGTCGAGTGTAGACACGGAGAGTAGGAGGGTATGTTGGTGAAACCAAAGGGACAAAGGACTCCTTGGTGTTAGGAGAAGTGGCCAGACCCAAAGGAATTTGGGTTCCTCAATGGTAGGTGACGTGGGGGGAACATCTATAGGAGTAGGGTATGGAACTGTGTCCAAGAACTTTAGCTCCCCCTCATTAGAGGCTGAGTTTGGAAATTATGGAGCACTTTCAAAAAAAAGAAACATCAACACACATAAATTTTATTTGTGGTAGGGTTAATGCATCGATATCCCTTTTGAGTGACAGATTATCTTAGGTAAACATATTTTATGGAATTGGGATCAAGTTTACTCTGAGTTGAAGCTGTGTTCATATCAAAGACTGTGCACCTAAAAATTTTGGGATCTAAAGTGGAGAATACTCGATTGTTAGGAAAGCAAGATCTTAAGACAACTAAAGGGGTACCAATATTGTGAATTTTTGAGGAAACTCTATTTATGAGATGAGTGGCGGAAAAGATGATATCATTACAGAAACTTTTTGGGTCATTACAGTGAAACATAATGAAACGGGTAATGTCAAAGAGATACCTGTTTTTCCTCTTGACTCCCTATTTCGTTGAAGAGTGTCGATATATGAGCTATGATGGAGGATGCCCTTACTTACCAAGAATTCTTCTAATTTATAGTTAAAAAATTTGCGGCCATTGTCAGTCTGAAGGACTTGAATATGAGTTTTAAATTAGGTTAAAATGAAAGTGCGGAAGTTTTTGAAAGTGTTCGTAACTTCATATTTATCTTTTAAAATATAAACTCATGTCATCTGAGTGTGGTCATCAATCAAAAGAACCACCATTTATTTGTGTTGCTAGAAGTGCGAGAGGGTCCCCATAAGTCATTGTGAATAAGAGAGAAAGTAGCGGAAGGTGTGTAATTTTAGGGTGGACAAGGAACACGGTAATGTTTAGCTAACTGACACATTTCACTTTTGAAATTAGAAAATTTTTTATCAGTAAACATCAACAGATACAATTGTTTTAGATACTGGAAACTAGGATGACGCATGCTACAATGTAACAACATAATAGGACATTCAGTGGACTGATATAAACTACAACTACTGGGTGAAGTGTCCTGGTTATCCATGCTTTCCTCTTGGAAGAAGTAGAGCATGCTAACCCGCTTAGCAGTTTCAATCATCCATCCCGAACTTCAATCCTTAAAGACAGACATCAGAGGAAAAATGAGCAATGCAATCACTGTAACATTTCGGAAGAGACAAATGTAACATAGATTACAGAGTTAGGTCTATTATTAAAACAACATATCTTTTACCAACAATGAAACTTTGAGACTTATGAACAATTTTAACGGTATCTTTCCCAGAGCAAGGATAATATGTCGAGAAGGCTTGAGAGTTTCTAGTCATGTGGTCCGTAACACTTGAATCAATGATCCGTATACTAGGAAAAAAAAACAAAAGAAGTGAGTGCCATATGATTGGTAGCTTGACAAACGTGGGGTTTGACGGTTCGAAGGAGAGCAAAGTGGATCCAAGCAACTTGATTAAGTGCTTCATTTGACTTTTAAGAGAATTGGAGAGTTCTGGATTGTTCTTGGTAGTGTTCGACTGTACTGTATTGGATTCAGTTGTCGTAGCAAGACCCTTGATAGCAGAAGATTTGGCCGAAGGTTTGGATGCAAGTTTCCAGTGGAGCTTTCAACACTTATCATGAGTGTGGTTAAGTTTGTGGCATAAATCATAAGTGGGGTGACCGACCCGATGTTGAGCACTATTAGAGACCAAGACGGTTGTTTCGACAGACGCAGTGGAGGTACTGAACAGACAAGTCTTCGGATCTCTTTGCGATGAATCTCAGTGAAAGTGGCACGAGCAGAAGGAAGAGGATCCTGACCAATGATACGACCCCAGACTTCGTCAAGATCTTTGTTTAGGTCTGCCAAAAATTGAAACATGCTGTTCTTTTCTATAATTTCCTGGAAAAGAAATAGGCCGGCCGGAGATTTCTAAGTGTAGTCATAGTATATAACGCATTCCATCTATATGTAACAAGATTATTATAGTACTGGGTCACGGTAATGACTCCTTGTCTTGCCTTATGGATTTTTTTAAACACCTCATAGAGTTAGCTAGAATTCTCCACATCCGAATAGGTATCACGGACTGCTGTCCAGAGGGCACTAGCTGAAAGAAGGAACATACACGATCTACCAATCGAAATTTCCATGGAGTTGATCAGTCACGACTTGACCATGAAATTGTTCACTTCCCAGGCTACGAACACAGTGTTAGTCTTTGGAGATTCATGAATCATACCAGTGAGATTACTAAATTTCCCATCCTCTTTGATGAACAAAGATACAAATTGAAACTATTGGAGAAAGTTGTAGTCGTTCAGTTTATGAGCTGTGATTAAGAAGTTCATGTTGTTTTCCTATCCTCTTGTTTGCAGAAACACCTTCTGATGACGACTTAGTGCCGTAGTTCAACGTGGTTTCGATTGAGCTAAACGAGATGTTAGGTTGTTGAGTCATCATACGGTTCTAACTGCTAGAGGGAAGTTATATATCCTCTGGAAGGGGTTTCTGCGAGAAGAGATCTTCTGGCCGACTGGGCGAAGGTTCTGGTGATCAGATCATATATGCGGAAAGAAATATGCAGCTGGAACCTGACTGGTTGCTGGAAGAAATTTGGTTCTGTAGAAGCTAACCTCTGACTAGAGAAGCTACCCCCTTGTTAGAGACTGGAACCTGATTGGCTGCCTGGCTGGAGAGACGGGATCCTGATAGATGGGGGAACCTGATTGGCTGCCTGCTGTAGTCGGGATACCAAATACCTTCTTATATTTCTCATATTCTAAAAGAAACCTCAATAGAAGCCACACCTCAACAAATCCGTCTTTGTACATCTCTCCCATGTTTTAAGAAGGGAGAACAAGTCTATTCTCTACATGAACGCTATCAGCACCTCCACCATAACTTCTCTGCAATATAGCATCAGTGCTGCTTTTATGAACCCCTCCTCCTCAGACCTCACAGTAGCTGTATTATGTCATACCAAATATCATTTTCTTATCCATGGATGCAACTGTGTTGGCCAACAAAGAAACAACAAAAAAATTATTTTGATGGTTAAAAATGAAAATGTTACGATAAATATGTAGTAAATTTTTGGAAGGATTGAACCAAAAATTTATATTTGAGAATTTGTGGTAGCAGTATCTATTGAAAGCAAGATTTTAAAAGGAAAATGGTCGTTTGAGCATAAATAACTAATTTGTAAAGATAAATCAAGAAGGTTATGAGATAGAAATAATGTAAAAGGAATAAATTTATGAATGGGTATGTGATAAAATTTGTTAGTCAAATAGCTAAGAGAAATGTCGGTATAAATGTTTGGTAAAACTTGGAAGGATGGTGTAAAAAGTTACATTAGAGAAGTTTTGGTAGTAACAAGTATTGAAGACAATGTTATAGTAGTCTTATCATCTGTTTGGGCACGTAACATAGAAGAGATACAATAATAAGGCTAGAAAATAGCATTAATGTGAATGAAGTGCAATGGGTAAGTCTGACACCATAAAAAAATTTCTTTCAATCTCTGAAATTTATAAATATCTCAGTTAACATACCATTACTTCATCATGTCATTTTCTGCCTATCGTATTTCAGTTTTTTAATTTTTTGTGGTAGAGCCTTTACTTCATTGACAATACTGTATTTATATGTCAATAAATTATTGAAGGCTCGCTCAAAGGAATGCAAATATNTGCTCAAAGGAATGCAAATATTATAGAAATTTTTTGCAAGATTGTATAAAGTCTAAATTATGTTCTATCAGCTGGCTGTAATCAAAATTTTGCTCCTTGTTAATGGTGTAATTTCTTGGCTTTCTTAGGCAGTGAAGCCTTCATCAATTCCACGCCAATTAGATAAGGCATCATCTCCACGGCTTCTTCAAGTTGTTGGTAAATATTTTTTGCTCTTTTTTTGTGTTTTTCTTGGTAACAAGATTATTATTTTGCTGCATATTATCCATGGTGATTTATTGCAAGCTTGTTGATCACGATAGAAATTTTTTGTTGGTTATATTTTGCAAAAGATGTTTATGGAAAAATGTTTTTGCTTCTATTAGTTTTCATTTTTTTTTGCTTCGTCGTCATACATCACATCTTATAGTTTATGTATATTTTAGGCATAGTATGGGTTAATGGTTAATAAATGTAACGAGTAGTTTTATTGAGTTAACACTCTTATTGCTATTATGTGAACTTAGTGTTTTCTTAAAAGTTTTGTAGTTGTATAAATACTTCACTTATGGGAGTATTATGCTATCAATGGATGAAATGAACTTCCTTCTTTGTTGAGTTATTCCTTTTCAAAGTCCCCAATTTTTTGAGTTGTTGCCGGGTGTGACATCATCAATTATTCTTGTGATCCTTTAGAATCATAATAATTGGTGCTCGTGTTGTTTCTCATTGTGATTAGGTACTACATCTTTTTCTATGTCTCTGATCTCATCCTTAACGCACTGATTCTATCATTCATTTTGACTCGCCCAATTCGCTCTCACCAAAAGATAATACAAATAGCAACCCTGTCTTAAAATTAAACTCAAAACTCACTACTGCTCAGATATTGTGTTCTGTCACTCTCTCAGATCTTGCCATCACTAAATATCACTTAAGCTTAACTGTTCTTTTCAATCTTTGCAAATCTTGCCCTGACATTGCAGATCTAGCCAAATTTACTTCCTTTGGACCTCACCCCTTCATATCTAACACCTGTTCTCTCATCAGAATCCTTACCATATCGGTTCCAATCTACAAACTTAGAAACCTGAACAGCATCACCAAAATCTCATCCAAATTATAAGTTCCAGCTCCAATTTGCCTCTTCCAAGTCAACCAGGTTCGCTTCAATTCCTTTCTTCCACCAATCTATTTGATCCCATGATTCCATTTCTTGCTATTCCATCATCTTTCATATCTTGTCGACACCAACTTGTTGCTGATGACTCCAACATCCCTCCTTTCAGAATGTTTCTATTTTGTATTTTCTGTCCTTCACTGGGATTTTCCCAATCCACTCAAGCCGTGAACATTCTATTTTGTTCACTAATTCAAGTGAGGTACCCTTGCTGAGCCACACCAACCAAATCTATATCAAATCCTATTCGACATCAATTATGTCATCACTACCGTCGCATCTACAGGCTGCGCACCATTCCCACATTTACTGTCTTGTCCATCTTTCTAGCAAGCCCTCTAAGACCTTTGCCAGACTTGTTGCTTACGGGATCTCCCAAGTCCACACCAAAAAACCGTCTAACCTCCACCAGATAACTATAAAGGATGCAACCAAGTTGTTTGTTAAATGAAATGCCACTTAAAACCTTCAATGACATAAATCATTTCAACAATCGAGGGATGGGACCGCCTCAAAAAATTTATTAAATATTTGGAAAGATTTGAGGGACCATAAACAACATTAATCCTTGACCAGCCATACAAGAAGTCAAATACAAGGAACGCTCAACTCCCACACCCTTGCTTGTTTAAAAGGAGTTTCCACAAGTCTAGCCACATTATACACATTCAGGCTGCGACATGTATTTTTTAGTTATATAATGAATGGCGGGCGGCTTGCAAAGCCTTTTGATGCTTAACAAATGCAAGTATTTTCTCCAGCCCCTTGTGTGATTCAACAGTTATCAATCATTCTTTTTTGCTCCAGCAATTCAATCCATAATCATAGAACCTATTCGTACTGCTTGTGCGATTCAACCGGGAACATTCAGGTAATTTGCGTCCTTGTTCATCAAAAGGTGTGGAAAATTCGGTCATCTCATTGGTGTGATTCGTGAACCTCCAAAGACTGATATAGAGCTTTAGAAGTGGATAATTCCATGGTCCTGTCATGACTGATCAACTCCATGAAGTCTTCGATTGGCTGATCATATATGTTCCTTCCTTCCACTAGTGCCATTTGGACGATAGTCCGTGATAGCTACTCAGATATAGGGAATTCCAACCAACTTTATGAGATATTTATGAAAATGTGCGAGGCAAAACAAGGATCGAGAACCGTGACCCATTGCTACAATGATCTAGTTGCATTATAGATGGAATGCGACCTGTATTATGACTAAACTTGGGAATTTCCGATAGACCCATCTCTTTTCCTGAAAATTATAGAAAAGGATCACATGTTCTAATTTTTGGCAGACCTCAATAAAGATCTTAACGAAGTCCCGACTGTATCCTTTCCCTTCTACTCGCACTGCTTTCACTAAGATTCGTCTTAAAGAGAGCCGGAGGCCCATCATGCTTGGTGCTTCCACTTCGTCGGCCGAAGTATCCTCCTTGATTTCTGATAGTGTTCAATCCCGAGCTGGTTACCCCACTTGTGATTACTGTCACAAATCCAACCATACTCGTGATAAATGTTGGAAGCTCCACGGGAAACCAACATATAAACCTTTGGTCAATTCTTTGGCTCCCAAGTGTCTTGCTACAGCTTCTGAATCCGACACCCATCTTCTACCTAAAACAATCCATAAATCTCCAATTCTTTTAAAAGTTAAATGAAGCACTTAATCAAGCTGCTTAGATGCAATCTGTTCTCTTCCGACCCGTCGACCTCCCACAATCGTCAAGGTACCAATCTGACACTCAGTTCTTTTGCCTCTTCTAGTCCATTGATCATTGATTCAGGTGCCATGGACCACATGACTGGAAACTCTCAAGCCTTTTCAACATACTATCCTTGCTCAAAGAAATATACTGTTAAAATTACTAACCCAAAGTTCAATTGTTGGTAAATGGTCTGTTGTTTTAACAACATGTCTAACTGTGGAATCTATGCCACATGTATCTCTGCTGAAGAGTAACCATTTATCTGTTAGTAAGCTGACATATAACATTGATTACATTGCTCATTTTTCTTTTGATGTCTGTCTTTTGGGATTGTCGTTCTGGGAGGATGATTGGAACTGATAAGTGGGTTGACGAACTTTACTTCTCCTAAGAGAAAATCACAGAAGACAAGAACACTTTATCCAGTAGTTGCAGTTTATCTGTCCACTGAATGCTCTATTATGTTGTTACACGGTCGACCCCTACGCCCTCTAGCAGTCGTCTACTTGCTGCTCCCCCTTCCCTACAGTTATACCTGTTGGCCCTTCCCCCATTTCCCTACCATCCAACATCCCCACCTTCTACCATCACCTTTATACCCTTTTGAATTCAATAATCATAACTGTGTTCTTTCATGGTGGTTTGTCTTTTCCTCCGGTATCATTTGGTATCAGAGCTAACATAATTCTAGGGTTCCCTAACATCCGACCTCACCCAAGCCACCTCCTACCAAAATTTTTCTGTCCTAAAAGCTTTGACAGATGAAGTCGAAGCTTCTCTGCTCCCAGAAGATTGAAGCGTAAGCTTGCCGTCCGTGGTACTGTAGCAGCTATAGTCAGCGGTCCCCCTTTCCCTTCCTTGCCATTCCTTTCCCTTCATTTCCCTTCCTTTCCTTTTCTGATGCTTTCCTATTATAATTCCTTTTCTTCTCTGCTTCTTTCTTATTCCTCTCATTTCCTATTATATCTCTTTCCTTTCTTACTTCTTACTTATTTTATCTATTAATCCTTTCTTTATATAGGTGATGTTTTCTAAGTTTAGGGAGAGGTTTTTTTATTGCAAATTTTTTAGTGCTGCCTTTGAGGTGCTCTTGCCCTCCGGAGATTGTATCTGACGGCGGGGAGGTGCTCCGGCTGTAACTTTTCTGAGGTGTTGATCATCTCTAGAGGTCCGGGTGGTGCTCGGGCTATAGATCTACCCCGATGAGACATGTTTCTTTTTGCTGCCCCCTCTCTCACGCAGTCCAGCAGTCCCAAGCTCGCAGCCCTTCCTCCAGCTCATCTTCAGATCGCCAACCCTCCTCCACACTTTCCTACAAGTTGCCAACTTATTGTTCCCCTCCGGCACCCCTCCAACATCTCGCCAGTTGACCCTTACGCCCTCCAACAGTCGTCTGCTGCTCCTCCTTCCCTACAATCAAAATTGCTGTCCCTTCCTCTGTTTCCTTACCACTGGCCCTAGTTCCCTCTACTCGTTGCCGCCAACATCCCCACCTACTACCGTCACCCTTATTGGAGTATATGTGTAATGTCTTTATGTTTGTGTTGTTGTTTGTTGTTGTTATTTAATCTCACAAGTCTCATTTGTACCATTTTGAATTCAGTAATAATAATTGTATTCTTTCGTGGTGGTTCGGTATTTTATTCTGGTATCAGTTAGCTTAGAGAGGATAGTGGGGACAAGTGATGAACCCAATCAAGATTCCTTGGTTTTGTTATCCTGAGTAGTCTTCGACTTTCGTCTAAGTAGCCAATAGAGTTTATCGGCCCAACCTGACTTTAAGATCCTTGCCAATAATCATGGGTTACATCATCTTAGGGGATCTTGTAGATCTGAGGTGGATGTTTAGACTTAGGTGCTAATTTTATGCCTATTTTAGCTTATAAAGGGCTTCATACACTTTTAGGTATAGCTTATGAATCACAGCTCATAGGCTTAGCCATTGGCAAACATTTCTCTTAAAATTGAATCATAATATACCAGTTTAATTTTGCAGCAACTCACATGCTTAAAAATGGCACATGCAAAGTCCTTATTGACATTAGATTTGTGAAGAGTGATCATAGATACATTTTCAAGGAGCCAGGTGGGAAAATGTTTTGAAAAAAACTATAAACACATAAAATTTATTCTAAGTATTTTTAAAAAACAATTTTATTTTATTTTTAAGATAAAAAACATGAGCTTAACATGCGTTGCCCAAATTTTTAATAACAAACAATAGAAACAGTAAGTGTGGTCAAATAATTCTAACGTCCTTTGGTTCTTTTGTATAGCCTCGGTTATTGATTCTATAAGTATCTCAAGTTATCATCATGCAAAACATATTTTGAATACAAGTCAATATGTTTTCCTCTGGTTTCTTTCTTTTCCCATATCCTTCTTGACGGACAACAGAGTGGTTCGATACCTCAATAGCATTGCTTACTGCCTATTATTGTGGAAATCTTCCCGTATCGGCTGTGGATGCTGGTTTTTGACCAACTACTACTTGTGTTACCATGGATCCATAGGCGTTCAATTGCATGTTTTGTTTTTCAGTGCTTTCCAGAACTGCAGAGATAAAGAATCTGCTGTCTAGAAATTGAACATTGGGAAGAAAAAGGCCAGATATTAAGGAGAATCAAAGTGAAGTGGCAATTCAAGGACCTGATTTCTGGGAAATAACACGGTTAATTGGTGTGCAGAAATCTGATTTTTAGCAAGGGTTTTAATTAATAAGTGCTGAAAGTAGGGGTGTGTATTTAATTGGTTTGTTTTATTTGATTTACACAATACTTGAACCCATTAATTTCCATTCTAAAGTTTAGAAATTTAAACCAACAGAACTACTTTTCTAACCCAAGTAAACTGAACTGAATTTTGCTTCGATCAATTCAGTTTGGCTTGATCCCGGATTTACCGAAGTGTAATTAAGGAATATATTTAATGATCAAAACTGAAGGAAAGAAACGAGTATAAGTAACAAATAAATGGTTTTATAACTTTCATGCTGATTACTGTTTTATTTGATATCGTGATCATTGTGCTTGTCTTTTTGTATGATCACTGTGTTACAGTTTAATGGGGAAAAGTGATCCGTTTATTATATTGCAGGTAAAGATCTGAGGATCATTGTCTTTGGTTTTCGACCCAAAATGAAACAGGTTGCTCTTCTAAAAAACTTTATCATATGTCGTTGCTTATATTGCATTTGTTTGAGATCCTTTTAAGATTTCAGTTGCCCTTAGGTTGAGTTGGTAATTTACATGTGAATTTTCTATGTTCGCATGTTAAGTTCTCTGTTATGTTTAAGTGAAAGCTATTACTGGTAGTTAATGGAACTAAAACCTGGTGTATTTTCAATTTCCAGGTTACGAACTTCTGTTAAGTTCCCTGTTTTATTTAGTGAGTGATGTCATTTATACTCAATATAAATAAAAAGTAAGCATTAGCTCATCATCTGTGAAATTAAAACCACTTTAGCAGAGGGTGTGGTCCTAGTTATGCTTCGGCCCCTTTAGTTTCAAGTTTTCTGTGGAGTTTAATTTACCCTGAGGGGCATTCTTTTAAGGTTTGGACATGGCAAAATTGATCATGCACTGAGCTTCCATATTAAGTGCTCCTTGCTTTTTGTAGTATCGCGCCCTTCTCTTGTGCACTCATTAAAAAAGTGATCAAGATTACAGCATCCGTTTTCTTTAGAGAGATTTTTTTTTGTTCATGTTGCTATGGCGCAATTTAAGCAAGAAAGTTTCTCAAATATTATAATTCAATTCTTCTATCCTTATTTCCACTGCAGTATGGATTCCGGTTGCTCTATTATCTAAGATCTCACCAGTGCTTCTTTACAGCGAAGAGCTATTTTTGATGCTTTGTCAAGGTACACCAAACCGACTCGATTATGGGATATGTACACTGTAACTTGCGGTCCCTCTAAATTCAGCAACATCAATCCAAGATTTCGATTAATTAAAGAGTACCTTCGGCTTCTAGGCAAAGGCTCCTTGTCTATGTCAAGCAAGAAAATTGATGATGGGTCACTCATTGTCTCCAACGAGTTGTGGAGACTCACAACAGTTAATTCTAGATATTCACTGTGTTCAACTTATCCATCTTCCTTGATTGTCCCAAAAAGTATCAGGTACAAAAATGTTATTTTCCCCGTTTAAATTGCTACTCATAAAAAAATAATCGATACCTTTCAAATGTTGATCAGTTGAATCTTTCTTTGCTGCCATTCTTTAACATATGACCTTGCTGTTGATGCTTTCATTGATGGGCAGTAATACTATATTTTTTAAGAGTTAATCCAAGTTAACTTAGTTACCCTCACACTTTCAGTGACGAAGAATTACAGCAGGCTGCTTCATTCCGTGGGAGGGGACGGTTACCTGTAATTTCATGGTGTCATGCTGGTTTGTACATATAATACTTTTCAGAGAAAGAACTCATCTCGAGTTCTTAGAACATTTCTTTATTTGCAATGAGCATCATAAAAATTCATCTAATAAATTAGTTCCAGATTCTTGTATTGGCTATTTAAACTCAACTGATGTGGTTAATATGCCAGGAACTGGGGCTGTGCTAGCGCGGTCATCACAGCCATTGGTTGGTCTTATGATGAACACGAGAAGGTTTTTTTCTTCCTTGTGAATTTCAATTTCATTTGTTCTTCTAATAGTTGAGAGTGTATGACGGTCTTCGTATGTTGTTTTTGTAGCAACATGGATGAGAAACTTGCTGCAGCACTTTGCACTCAAACAGTCCATGGAAAGGGTGTACGAAGGTAATGTAAAATTGTTATTCCTTCTTGCCTTTACTCAGACATTTTGTCCAAATCTTTGTTAGTGACCAGCCTTGTAATTTCAAGTGTAATTTTTTTCTTGGGGGACATTCTTTTCGTCCATTCTTCAGAATAGATGTTTCAGTGCAGTTTTTCATCCTATAACCTGTGTAATTGCATTTTTCGCTTTTACATTTTCTGCGTACTCATCCTTTTTTTTAACTTGCTTGACATTATGCTTTCTTTGCTTCTTCCAAATTTGAATTAATAGAAACAATGTACGTATATGCTATTAGGAAGCTCTACATTGCTGACGCAAGGCCAAGAAAAAATGCTTTGGCTAATGGTGCAATGGGAGGTGGATCAGAGTCATCTTCTAATTATTTTCAATCTGAGGTCTGTTATATTATTTTGCTTATTATGTTGCATACCTTTTATTGTTTGTTAAAGTTGATTTACATTTGTTTAAAACTTCGGTTATTATTTGGTTAGGTCGTCTTTTTTGGAATCGATAACATACATGCTATGAGAGAGAGTTTTTCTCGGCTAAGAGACTATTTAGATACCCACGGATCGACTTCATCAGATGGAATGTCATCATTTTTGGTTAGTTTTGCAGACCTGGTGTAGCTGTTACTAGATTATGTGACTGAATAACTTTTTTGTTGACTTTACTCTTATGAATTTCTATTATGTATATATATATTTTTAAAAACCCTTTGGATTTGGTCAAAATCCGCTGATATTGTATGTGATTGAGTTTGAATACAAGTGTTGATGTCCATATGTATCTTTCCATCCAATTCAATCAAATATGATGAAAGAAACCAAAAATGAATGCAATATAACAAGTCAAGCTTTCTATTGCCCATGATAAATCTACTCAACCGTCGTTTGCTTTGCAAAGTAGACGGTGATTATGCATTCAAAATGTTGAAATGACCTAACCCCAAATAAAATTTCACTACAAAAGGAAAGGGAAAATCTACCTGCATGTGTATGAGCAACGATAATTCAGGAGAGAATCAATACACTTATTTTATAAAAAGAAAGTTAAATGAAAAATGTGTCAAATAGATCTTATTTAAAAAAATGTTAAAATATGTATAATCATTATATATTTAAGTTTCTTCAATTATTTAAGTTAAAATTAGATTAGATATATTGTAATATATGAATAAATCTATTATTATTATTATTATATTTATATAATTGAAAATTTCTATTTTTAAAGTCAATATGCCTCCCCATACTTCTTGTAGGTAGTTCTATAGCTTCATAGTTCTACAGTTATGGCTCTCATTCTCACACCTTTAATATTAATTGTTTAATTTTGAATCCGCTCTTTACTCTCTCTGGAAATCAAACCCTCGAATCTTCTGAGGCTTTTAATGTTTATTTCTTCTCTCCCATTCAAACTACCTTGTTCCTTGTCTCTCAACAATAAATAAATAAATGAAGAAATATTTGTTGACCTCTTGGTGAATCGACGTTGCTTCGCTACAACACCTCAATAAGGGAGCTTAAACAACGCCCTCCTACGATGAATGCGCCTCGATACGGGCTCTTCGATCCCGCGGGATCGAAGATCAACAAACTCTCGCGGGAACAGTACGGTGGGCAAGATTCGCCAATGCAGGAGGCAGGGATCTTGAAATTTCGCAATCCGTGAGATGCGGTGCGATCCAGGGTAGCTTCACAGTGTCTTCTAGGTTCCTCTTGCCTTTCCCTCCTTTTTCTTTTGTGTGGAAGCTTTCTGGGAGCCCATAAATTGTTGTTTTTGTGTGTGGGAGTTAGTTTTGGTTGTGTTTGCTCTTAGATTTCTGCGTGGAATTTTTTTCCCCTTGTGGGTTGTATCCAAGGAGGTGGTGGTGCTCAGGCTGTATCCTCTCCGAGGTGGTGATGAGGTGGTGACTGTTTCCTTCCCTTTTTACCTTCTCCAAACCATTAATGAAAGTTTTCTTTTGTGTTTCTACCATTTCTCCTACTAGTTTCGTTATCAATCTTTATTATGAAGATCAAGTTAAAGCCATATAGGGTCTTCATTATGTGTTATAATATTGCACAAATAAAATCAACCCCATAACTTGGGTTAGTTATGGTTATGGGGTTGAATGTATCCTCTTCTATTTCAATAAAATCAGCCCTTGGGCTTTTCAAATAATAATAATAAAAAAAAATGAATCCCATAACTTGTTAAAAGAATGACATGGGGGTTTTCCTCATAAAGCTGAACCGTTTGGCTCGAACTGATTCAGTTGAAAGAGGGGGCTGAACCAACCTCCTTCTCCACTCTTTTCATTAGGTGGGAATTTTTCTCCTCCTTCCTGTTTTCATTTCTCGCATATCTCTCTTCTATTATATTTAGGTTTTAGGGTTTCAACTTATGTTGTATTTTCTGATTTCAGTTTGTGAGGACAGCCGCCAACATCTTGTTTTCCCCTCGAGGGCTGTATCCGACGGAAAGGGAGGTGCTCCGGCTGTATCTCTCTCCCTCGAGTGGTGATTATCTTCTCCGACTTCGACCTCCACCTCCCCTCTGCTGCTCCTCTCATTGTGACCTGCTGCAGAACCCCCAAGACAGCTGTTCAGCAGTTTCCTTGCAGCTGTTTACCCATCTCTAGCCCGTCTCCTGCCCTGGCTGCTCTTCCCACAGCCTCCACTGTCGTTAGATCTCCCAGCCTCCCTTCCTGTCCAACGCGGCAGAAAACCCAACTGCAGTAACTTCCTGAGCACCCTCGCTTGAGCCTTCTTGCTGGGCCGCCAACTTCTCCATCTTCCACCTTGCTACCAGACCAAAATCCACCCACAGTTCTCATAGCTGCTTGCCCAACCGCAGCCAACTATTCCTTCTCCTATTTCCGTGACAGCTTGCTGCCATTCGTGTACTCCTCCTCACAACTCCCCTTTCCCTGCCCTTCAGGCTACAAACCAGCCAGCATCCAGCTAGCCTCCGACTAGCACCTCCACTTGCGGGCCAGCAGCCACCCACCCCCTTCGCTGTCACCCTAGGGTGTCCTCTTATGTTTGTTATTATTTATTCTCCGTTTGAACGGTCATTGTTTGTAATCATTCTGAATTTCAACAATAATACTATTATTTCTTTTGTGGTTTGGGGATTTTTCCGGTTTCAAAGAACGCTCTTGATAAACTTTAGGTACAAATGCCCTGATGAAAAAAAAGTTATTGGGTGTTTGGTCAGAGGTGGACTAAGTACTGAATTTTGAACANTTAAACACATAAAATTTATTCTAAGTATTTTTAAAAAACAATTTAATTTTATTTTTAAGATAAAAAACATGAGCTTAACATGCGTTGCCCAAATTTTTAATAACAAACGTCCTTTGGTTCTTTTGTATAGCCTCGGTTATTGATTCTATAAGTATCTCAAGTTATCATCATGCAAAACATATTTTGAATACAAGTCAATATGTTTTCCTCTGGTTTCTTTCTTTTCCCATATCCTTCTTGACGGACAACAGAGTGGTTCGATACCTCAATAGCATTGCTTACTGCCTATTATTGTGGAAATCTTCCCGTATCGGCTGTGGATGCTGGTTTTTGACCAACTACTACTTGTGTTACCATGGATCCATAGGCGTTCAATTGCATGTTTTGTTTTTCAGTGCTTTCCAGAACTGCAGAGATAAAGAATCTGCTGTCTAGAAATTGAACATTGGGAAGAAAAAGGCCAGATATTAAGGAGAATCAAAGTGAAGTGGCAATTCAAGGACCTGATTTCTGGGAAATAACACGGTTAATTGGTGTGCAGAAATCTGATTTTTAGCAAGGGTTTTAATTAATAAGTGCTGAAAGTAGGGGTGTGTATTTAATTGGTTTGTTTTATTTGATTTACACAATACTTGAACCCATTAATTTCCATTCTAAAGTTTAGAAATTTAAACCAACAGAACTACTTTTCTAACCCAAGTAAACTGAACTGAATTTTGCTTCGATCAATTCAGTTTGGCTTGATCCCGGATTTACCGAAGTGTAATTAAGGAATATATTTAATGATCAAAACTGAAGGAAAGAAACGAGTATAAGTAACAAATAAATGGTTTTATAACTTTCATGCTGATTACTGTTTTATTTGATATCGTGATCATTGTGCTTGTCTTTTTGTATGATCACTGTGTTACAGTTTAATGGGGAAAAGTGATCCGTTTATTATATTGCAGGTAAAGATCTGAGGATCATTGTCTTTGGTTTTCGACCCAAAATGAAACAGGTTGCTCTTCTAAAAAACTTTATCATATGTCGTTGCTTATATTGCATTTGTTTGAGATCCTTTTAAGATTTCAGTTGCCCTTAGGTTGAGTTGGTAATTTACATGTGAATTTTCTATGTTCGCATGTTAAGTTCTCTGTTATGTTTAAGTGAAAGCTATTACTGGTAGTTAATGGAACTAAAACCTGGTGTATTTTCAATTTCCAGGTTACGAACTTCTGTTAAGTTCCCTGTTTTATTTAGTGAGTGATGTCATTTATACTCAATATAAATAAAAAGTAAGCATTAGCTCATCATCTGTGAAATTAAAACCACTTTAGCAGAGGGTGTGGTCCTAGTTATGCTTCGGCCCCTTTAGTTTCAAGTTTTCTGTGGAGTTTAATTTACCCTGAGGGGCATTCTTTTAAGGTTTGGACATGGCAAAATTGATCATGCACTGAGCTTCCATATTAAGTGCTCCTTGCTTTTTGTAGTATCGCGCCCTTCTCTTGTGCACTCATTAAAAAAGTGATCAAGATTACAGCATCCGTTTTCTTTAGAGAGATTTTTTTTTGTTCATGTTGCTATGGCGCAATTTAAGCAAGAAAGTTTCTCAAATATTATAATTCAATTCTTCTATCCTTATTTCCACTGCAGTATGGATTCCGGTTGCTCTATTATCTAAGATCTCACCAGTGCTTCTTTACAGCGAAGAGCTATTTTTGATGCTTTGTCAAGGTACACCAAACCGACTCGATTATGGGATATGTACACTGTAACTTGCGGTCCCTCTAAATTCAGCAACATCAATCCAAGATTTCGATTAATTAAAGAGTACCTTCGGCTTCTAGGCAAAGGCTCCTTGTCTATGTCAAGCAAGAAAATTGATGATGGGTCACTCATTGTCTCCAACGAGTTGTGGAGACTCACAACAGTTAATTCTAGATATTCACTGTGTTCAACTTATCCATCTTCCTTGATTGTCCCAAAAAGTATCAGGTACAAAAATGTTATTTTCCCCGTTTAAATTGCTACTCATAAAAAAATAATCGATACCTTTCAAATGTTGATCAGTTGAATCTTTCTTTGCTGCCATTCTTTAACATATGACCTTGCTGTTGATGCTTTCATTGATGGGCAGTAATACTATATTTTTTAAGAGTTAATCCAAGTTAACTTAGTTACCCTCACACTTTCAGTGACGAAGAATTACAGCAGGCTGCTTCATTCCGTGGGAGGGGACGGTTACCTGTAATTTCATGGTGTCATGCTGGTTTGTACATATAATACTTTTCAGAGAAAGAACTCATCTCGAGTTCTTAGAACATTTCTTTATTTGCAATGAGCATCATAAAAATTCATCTAATAAATTAGTTCCAGATTCTTGTATTGGCTATTTAAACTCAACTGATGTGGTTAATATGCCAGGAACTGGGGCTGTGCTAGCGCGGTCATCACAGCCATTGGTTGGTCTTATGATGAACACGAGAAGGTTTTTTTCTTCCTTGTGAATTTCAATTTCATTTGTTCTTCTAATAGTTGAGAGTGTATGACTGTCTTCGTATGTTGTTTTTGTAGCAACATGGATGAGAAACTTGCTGCAGCACTTTGCACTCAAACAGTCCATGGAAAGGGTGTACGAAGGTAATGTAAAATTGTTATTCCTTCTTGCCTTTACTCAGACATTTTGTCCAAATCTTTGTTAGTGACCAGCCTTGTAATTTCAAGTGTAATTTTTTTCTTGGGAGACATTCTTTTCATCCATTCTTCAGAATAGATGTTTCAGTGCAGTTTTTCATCCTATTACCTGTGTAATTGCATTTTTCGCTTTTACATTTTCTGCGTACTCATCCTTTTTTTTAACTTGCTTGACATTATGCTTTCTTTGACTTCTTCCAAATTTGAATTAATAGAAACAATGTACGTATATGCTATCAGGAAGCTCTACATTGCTGACGCAAGGCCAAGAAAAAATGCTTTGGCTAATGGTGCAATGGGAGGTGGATCAGAGTCATCTTCTAATTATTTTCAATCTGAGGTCTGTTATATTATTTTGCTTATTATGTTGCATACCTTTTATTGTTTGTTAAAGTTGATTTACATTTGTTTAAAACTTCGGTTATTATTTGGTTAGGTCGTCTTTTTTGGAATCGATAACATACATGCTATGAGAGAGAGTTTTTCTCGGCTAAGAGACTATTTAGATACCCACGGATCGACTTCATCAGATGGAATGTCATCATTTTTGGTTAGTTTTGCAGACCTGGTGTAGCTGTTACTAGATTATGTGACTGAATAACTTTTTTGTTGAGTATGAATTTCTATTATGTATATGTATTTTCTTAAAAAAACCCTTTGGATTTGGTCAAAATCCGTTGATATTGTATGTGATTGAGTTTGAATACAAGTGTTGATCTCCATATGTATCTTTCCATCCAATTCAATTAAATATGATGAAAGAAACCAAAAATGAATGCAATATAACAAGTCAAGCTTTCTATTGCCGATGATAAATCTACTCAACCGTCGTTTGCTTTGCAAAGTAGACGGTGCCTATGCATTCAAAATGTTGAAATGACCTAACCCCAAATAAAATTTCACTACAAAAGGAAGGGGAAAATCTACCTGCATGTGTATGAGCAACGATAATTCAGGAGAGAATCAATACACTTATTTTATAAAAAGAAAGTTAAATGAAAAATGTGTCAAATAGATCTTATTTAAAAAAATGTTAAAATATGTATAATCATTATATATTTAAGTTTCTTCAATTATTTAAGTTAAAATTAGATTAGATATATTGTAATATATGAATAAATCTATTATTATTATTATTATTATATTTTATATAATTGAAAATTTCTATTGTTAAAATCGATACGCCTCCCCATACTTCTTGTAGGTAGTTCTATAGCTTCATAGTTCTACAGTTATGGCTCTCATTCTCACACCTTTAATATTAATTTTTTAGTTTTGAATCCGCTCTTTACTCTCTCTGGCAATCAAACCCTCGAACCTTCTGAGGCTTTTAATATTTATTTCTTCTCTCCCATTCAAACTACCTTGTTCCTTGTCTCTCAACAATAAATAAATAAATGAAGAAATATTTGTTGACCTCTTGGTGAATCGACGTTGCTTCGCTACAACACCTCAATAAGGGAGCTAAAACAACACCCTCCTGCGCTGAATGCGCCTCGATACGAGCGCTTCGATCCCGCGGGATCAAAGATCAACGAACTCTCGCGGGAACAGTACGGCGGGCAAGATTGACCAATGCAGGAGGCAGGGATCTTGAAATTTCGCAATCCGTGAGATGCGACGCGATCCAGGGTAGCTTCACAGTGCCTTCTAGGTTCCTCTTGCTTTTCCCTCCTTTTTCTTTTGTGTGGAAGTTTTCTGGGAGCCCATAAATTGTTGTTTTTTGTGTGTGGGAGTTAGTTTTGGTTGTGTTTGCTCTTAGATTTCTGCGTGGAATTTTTTTCCCCTTGTGGGTTGTATCCAAGGAGGTGGTGGTGCTCCGGCTGTATCCTCTCTGAGGTGGTGACGAGGTGGTGACTGTTGCCTTCCCTTTTTACCTTCTCCAAACCATTAATGAAAGTTTTCTTTTGTGTTTCCACCATTTATCCTATTAGTTCCGTTATCAATATTTATTATGAAGATCAAGTTAAAGCCATATAGGGTCTTCATTATGTGTTATAATATTGCACAAATAAAATCAACCCCATAACTTGGGTTAGCTTTAAGGTTGAATGTATCATTTTCTATTTCAATAAAATCAGCCCTTGGGCTTTTCAAATAATAATAATAATAAAAAACTCAATCCCATAACTGGTTAAAAGAATGACATGGAGGTTTTCCTCCTAAAACTGAACCGTTTGGCTCGAACTGATTCAGTTGAAAGAGGGGGCTGAACCAGCCTCCTTCCCCACTCTTTTCATTAGGTGGGAATTTTTCTCCTCCTTCCTGTTTTCATTTCTCGCATATCTCTCTCTATTTATATTTAGGTTTTAGGGTTTCAGCTTATGTTGTATTTTCTGATTTCAGTTTGTGAGGACAGCCGCCATCATCTTGTTTTCCCCTCGAGGGCTGTATCCGACGGAAAGGGAGGTGCTCCGGCTGTATCTCTCTCCCCCGAGTGGTGATTATCTTCTCCGACTTCGACCTCCACCTCCCCTCCGCTGCTCCTCTCATTGTGACCTGGTGCAGAACACCCAAGACAGCTGTTCAGCAGTTTCCTTGCAGCTGTTTACCAATCTCTAGCCCGTCTCCTGCCCTGGCTGCTCTTCCCACAGCCTCCACTGTCGTTAGCTCTCCCAGCCTCCCTTCCTGTCCAACGCGGCAGAAAACCCCACTGTAGTAACTTCCTGACCACCCTCGCTTGAGCCTTCTTGCTGGGCCGCCAACTTCTCCATCTTCCACCTTGCTACCAGACCAAAATCCACCCACAGTTCTCATAGCTGCTTGCCCAACCGCAGCCAACTATTCCTTCTCCTATTTCCGTGACAGCTTGCTGCCATTCGTGTACTCCTCCTCACAACTCCCCTTTCCCTGCCCTTCAGGCTACACACCAGCCAGCATCCAGCTAGCCTCCGACTAGCACCTCCACTTGCGGGCCAGCAGCCACCCACCCCCTTCGCTGTCGCCCTAGGGTGTCCTCTTATGTTTGTTATTATTTATTCTCCGTTTGAAGGGTCATTGTTTGTAATCATTTTGAATTTCAACAATAATACTATTATTTCTTTTGTGGTTTGGGGATTTTTCCGGTTTCAAACAATGCTCTCGATAAACTTTAGCTACAAATGCCCTGATGAAAAAAAAGTTATTGGGTGTTTGGTCAGAGGTGGACTAAGTACTGAATTTTGAACAGTTGAAAGAAATGGCTATAAATGCAATATTAGATTATTATGGTTACAGATTTTTTTGTCAAAATTCATGATCTGCTTGGAAGAGAAAAAATGATTCAGAACTTAGAAATCTATCTGAGG